>JAQZBX010037032.1:13409-24044 GCA_029593785.1 Cabassous unicinctus | reverse complement strand
AATTGTCTTTTTCTCTTCTAGCAATGAACAATTGAGGACTTAATTTTTAAAAAGCCCATTTAAGATAGCTCCAAGAAAATGAAATTACTTAGTTATAAATCCAACAAAACATGTACATGATCTATATGCTGAAAGCTAAAAGAAAACTAAAAGAAGGTGATTAAAGAAGTCAAGGAAGACCTAATAAACAGAGGTCTACCATGTTTATGAGTTGGAATACTCAATGGAATGAAAATGACAATTCTTCCAACTTGATCTATAGATTTAATACAATTCCAATCAAATACTCAGGCAGATTTTTTGTATATATGAAAAGCTGATTTGAAATTTTTTATAGAAATGCACAAGAACTAGAATAGCCAAAACAATTTTGAAATAAAAAGATTAAATACTCACAACACCTGATTTCAAGACTTACAAAATACCTAAAATAATGAAAACAGCGTGGTATTGGTGAAGGATAGAGACAGACCAATGGAGTGAATAGAGTCTAGAAATACCTAACAGAAATATGACCAATTAAATTTTATTTTACCTTCATTTATTACTTCTTAAACTCTTATTTATTTATATATGTATCTGAGTTTCTGATCTATATAATTTCCTTCTTAAGAACTTTAAACATTTCTTGCAAAGCACATCTACTGGCAAATTGTATACATGGAAAATCCCCAAATTTTCTGTTTATCTGAGAAATTGAGGGAATTTGTTGCCAATTTTGCTCCTGGGCTGTAATCTTTAAAAGTGTATCTCAGTTTCCTCCCCATCTCCCTTCTCTCATCTTAGGTGAGACAGGAAGGCTAGAGCAGGCTTGAGTTGGGTATTTCCCTTCCCCCATATTGATTAAGCTCTGGTAAAACCCAAGTCAGTTAGGTTCAAGTAAAAATAATTTATTGTGAGGACAGTTCTTTGTTAAGGAGGGCAGAATGCTCTGGGCTTGTTTCAAAATGGTTGCTCCCCCCACCCAATGCTGGAAGCACAAGGGGATTTTTCTCCAGCCTTTACAGGGAGAACCTGATGGGTCTTCTAGAGATAAAATTCATAAAAGCATAAGTTTAGGGTCCTCTAAGACTGGGCCTTCCAGAGTTTTAACTTTTGAGCTGGTTCTTCCTGAGCCTCAAGCAGTTCATCAATTCTGCTCCTGGTCTTCTGCTCAAGATAAGCTGTCTGATTCTCTATATCTGCTTCTCTTCAGTTTTCTCCTGTGACCTCAATTCTCTGATGGATATAAGAAGAGTTGCTATATGTTAGATTGTTCAGTGTTTTATTTTTAGTTGTTGTTAGGATGGGAGTGATGACTTCAAAACTCTTTATATGTTAGAGCAGAAACTGGAAGTGCAATTGATTTTCACCAAAGTTCAAAGATAATCCAACGTAGAATTTTTTTATAATTAATTTTTTTATTTTTAAAGAAGCTTTAGATTACATAAATGTTACATAAAAAAATATAAGGGATTCTTGAATTTATCTTTTTAGCAAATGGTATTGGAAAAATTGCAGAAAAATGAACCTCAACCTAAACAGCATGTCTTATACAAAATTATACAAAATAATAAATTTTATAAAAATAATAAATTTTGTATAAAATTATACAAAATTAACTCAAAATGAATATTAGCTTCATATAAAACTATAAATCTTAGGAAAAAAACACAGGAGAAAAATATTTGTGACCTGAGGATAGGCAAGAATTCTTACATATGACACTAAGAGAATGCTCCATAAAAGAAAATACTGATAAATTGGATTTCATCAAAATTAAAACTTTCTCTTTGAAAGACACTGTTAAGAGGATGAAAACAGAAGCTACAGACCAGGAGAAAATATTTGCAAATTATGTATCAGATAAAAGAGTTGTATACAGAATTTATAAATAACTCTTAAAACTCAATAATCCATTTAAAAAAAAAAAAGGAAAACATATTGAATATACTTCACTGAAGAACATACAATGAAGGCAAATAAGCACATGAAAAGATCATCAACATGATTAGCCATTAGGGAAATGCAAAGTAAAACCACAGTGGCGACACTACTACCCACCTATAATAATGGCTTAAAAGAAAAAAAATACTGACAATATCAAGTTCTGACAAGGTTGCAAAACAACTGGAACTCTCATAAATTGCTAGTGGGAATGCAAAATGGTACTGTCACTCTGGAAAACAGTTTGGCAATTTCTTAAAATATTAAGTATACACTTACCATATGACCCAGCAATCCCTCTCCTAGGTTTACCCAAGTTAAATGAATACTTACGATCACACGAAAATGGATATCTGAGTGTTTATGGCAGCTCTACTTATAATTGCTCCAAACTGGAAACACCCAGATGTCCTTCAACAGGTGAATACATAAGCAATCGATGGCATATCCAAAATGGAATACTATTTAGCAATTAAAAGGAGCAAACTATTAATACATGAAACAACTCGGATGAATCTCAAAGGCATTATGCTGAGCGAAGAAGCCAGTCTTCAAAGGATGCATACGATATGATTCCATTTATATGATGTGCTTGAAAAGACAAAACTACAGTGATTGGTTTCTAGGGGTTAGGAGTGGTGGGAGGTTGTGATTACAAAGGGATAGATGAAGGAATTTTTGGGGTGTGTGTGTGATAAAGCTGTTCTGTGTGTTGATTGTGTTAGTGTTTACATGATTCTAAACGTGTTGAAATCTGTAAAACTGAACACACACAAAAATGTCACTTTTGTTTTATGTTAATTAAAAAATAAAATAAATGAGCTATCATAGCCCCATAACTCTCGGCCTACACTGCAAGGCTTCAATATCTGCAAAATCACATAATCAAATTAACACTTTCCACTCTGACTCATAATATGGTCCCTAGGCCCAGCAACCAAAAGGACAATCCTCTAACTCCCCCAAATTAGGGATTCTACAGTTAATAAACTCAGGAAGCCCTATTTCACACAATATAGTGTTTATGGCACAAATTAGTGTGCAACATGGCAGCCCTGCCTAAATCAAAGAACCTTCTATCTGTGACAGTGCCTCAAAATTCTGTTTCAATGTCCTGTTTAATAAATTGCATGTGTAAATCACTTAATCTAAACCTTCAGTCCTTCTACATTAGCACGTGGAAGATATGTTAGTTACCTACACCAATAGTCGTTCATCTCCAAACCATCGTCTTATTTCCTGGTGACATATTCTTGATTTTGTTCAATACCGAATAGGCTCCCTAGCCTCAGGGGGTGAATACTGATGGGTCTAAGGCCAAGCCTGGGAATTTCACTCCCCTTGCCAGTGATTAGTTTAGGTAGAGGCATGTAATGCAATGGAAGGCTAAGGAAGTCGGAGGTTCTTGGGAAAGCTTTCCTTTTCTCTTAAAAAGGGACACATCTTGCCTTGGATATTGTCCTATGAAGATGTGATATGTGGCAGCTGGCATCCATGAGGGGAAGCCTAGAGAACTGAAAATATGCTGAACAAAAGTCCTCACCTCTTGAGTGGCTGAATTAACCAGCCTGAGAATCCACCCTACCTCCAGACTTATCATGAAAGTTAATGCAGCCATATCATTTCACGTCCTAGCAGCTTAAAAAGCCGAACTTGGCTAGTATACCTGAACGTATACTTGAGCAACACTTTTTGTAGTTTTTATAGGTGACTTAGACACATGCATTCTTGTAATAGCAAATAAAAAGAAAATTGTTTTTCTCTAGGAGGATTTGATGAACTCATTATCAATTCCTAGGAGCTGCCCCGAGGTGCAATTGAACCTTTTCAGAAGAAAACGACTCAAAATCAATTAAAGCAATACAAAACTAATCATTTTTGGCAGGCACTCTTTGTCAGCCAGATGGACAATTCTAAACAACGCTAATAAACTGGGCAACTCATCCAGTTTAGGTGGGGAAAGGGCTTTGCAACCAAAGCAACTGGCAAACTATGAGGCTGCAATCCCACTGAAAATTATGCATTCTGCAGTGATTATATTATTTTATTGTAGGAATGGGTGATTGTTAAATTGACTTCAAATCTTTTAAGTCAAGCTCATCTCTTTCAGGCTCCATGATGTGGAACTCCTAGACTTCCACTGAGTACCTGCTCAGGCATCTGGGATACTCACGAACTCGTCTTTGGAAAAAAAAAGGAAAATCTGATCCTCCTTTTACGTGGTTTGGGACCATTTCTCTGCAGAAGTGTGGCTGCTTTATATTTGGGTACAAACAAACTTCGGGTTATTAAATGCTAATGATCTTTGCCACCTATACACAAGCCACCTTTAAATCAACAGTGTGACATTTTCTCAAATCCTCACTAGCAATCTCACTCTTAACCACTGATTCTACAGCCTAGTCCTGGCAAGGTTCACTCTTCTTTCTCTCCAGTCCAGTCCATCTGTGGACTGCTGGAAATGTTAGTAGTAATGGGATTCCATATTCAACATCCAATTTTGTCTTCACAGAAGTGTTTTTCACCCATTGGTCCTTGGCCTGGAGCCACCCACAACCAGTCTAATTCTTCTTTAACATGACAGCCCTTCAAACATCAAGTTGCAACCTCAAATATTTAGAGGCAACTACCGTGTCTTTTCCCAGAATCTTTTCTCTAAAGTTAGCATTCCTAATTATGTCTAGGATTCATGAGAGAACACGATCTGGGATCCTCTTGGGATCCTGGATCCTGTCCTCCAAATGTGCCCCATGGGTTCTTAAGGTCAAAGAGCCCAAAACGAGCCCCACACTTCACCTGTGGCCTAAACAATAAGGAACAGAAGGGAGCCATTGCTTCTCTTGCTGTGATATAGAACCTCTAAGAGTGCAGCCAAAAAGTAAACTTTGCATCCTGACAGCCCCATCAGACTGTGGCTCCACATCAACCTTAGTGACGGTTATTTGTACGGGTGCTGAAAAGCTGACCCTCTTGTCATGCTTTTCTCCTCCTGTACAGGTGGTTGTCTGGATGCGAGTGCAGGCCCTTACAGGTGTTTCTGCTTAAGCTCATCTTGTTGGATTCAGCCTAATTGCTCCAGCCTGTCAAGACCTTTTTGGATCCTAATTCCATCGTGCGCTGGCTTCAGCAGATGACTGCTAGAACTTCTGAACAAAATAAAGGTGAGAACAAAGCCCCGTGGTGTGTGACGGGGCACCTTCCCATGGGCACTGCTATTCACCCATCATAAATCCACCAAATGGTAGTAGCAGCCAGCCCACACTTTTCAAGTTGTCCACACACCTACTGAAATTAATCTTGTCAAATGCCTTGGTGAAATCCAGATAAGCCCTGGCTAGGGCATCCATTTTCCTCACCTAACTTTTTTTTCAATAGAAACAAAAATTTCCAGGGATCAACTGTCTTTTGGGGTGTCATGCCATATAACCAAATATAACCAAACATGACTTGATCTGTTTTTATGGGCCATCACCATGTCTGTGATTTTTAAAAAGAATTTAAATCAATAGAAACAATACTAAAATTATGATGGAATTCTGTGTGATACACCTTCTAGAAGGGCCAGTGAAGGCATAAGAAGAAGGTCAGTAAGGAACAGCCTTTGAGAACCCTCTGCTTTAGGACTCTGGTTTGTTCTGGAAGCCTGGTACCACCTAGAAACTCTTCTTAAGGAATCCTGGGGCCCATTATGGGTCTCACACACTCTCCCTTTGTGGAGGGATGAAGGGAAGTTTTATTTTTGGTATATATGGGGACTTCTTTTACTTGATTCTTTCCTGCAGATCTTCAGTGGGCATGCAGATAAGCTTTCAGGCCGATCCACCGCTGGAATTAATTCTTCATGATATTACAACTTCTTTTGGATTTTCTTGTTCTTTTTTCTGGCTACATTTTTGAAACGAGGAGTTAGCTCCAATGACAGAATATCATTTTGCTCTCTATTTGGCCTAACAGTGTAAACTGAAAATGCCAAAGATGACAGATTTGTGGGAGGCAGATTGCCAGAATACAAATTCATAACTAGCCTGGTTTTAGAAACTCTTGAGCAGTGGAGAGGAGTGAGAGGTCTTAGTATCCTAGGAACTCAGGTTCAGAGCGCTCCAGGAACCTATTTCTGGAGGAGGTTTCCCACCGGAGAGAAAAAGTTAGGAAGGATGACAGCAAGAGAGCAGCCCTGATTGAGATCAACTGACAGGGCAACAACGACATCAGCTTTCACCTATGCACCACTTACAAACGGCAGGAGCTCTCCTAAGAAATCTAAACGTATCATTCATTTAATCCTCACAGCCACCCTGTGAGGTCGGCACTGGTTTTATCCTCTATTTCACCATTACGAAAAGTGAGGCATAAGTGACATTGCATAAGGTCACACTATCACACAGCTAGAAAGAGGCAGAGCCAGGAACCGAACTCAGGCCGTCTACCTCCAGGAGTCACACTCTTAACCACAATCAGGACCGATTAGGTAATGTGTGGGGCTCAGGGAGAAGTGAAAATGAAGGGCCCCTTGCTCAACGTGGGGCCCTTCTGAGCACAGGGGTCTGCGTACCTGCACAGGTGGCATGTCCATGGAGCTGGACTTTACCACAGTCTTCTATTTCCTCTTGCCAGGGTACCTGGGGCTTAAACCCTCGAAAGAGAGAACTACTAAAGAACTCCCTCGCCAGGATGGTTAAGTTCATGTCTCAACTTGGCTAGGTTATGGTGCCCAGTTTATATATATCTCTCTCCTATCGACTCTGTTTCCCTAGAGAACCCTAATACACCCCCACCCCCTAAGTAGAACTGGTCTGAGCTGGAAGGAGAGGCTGCTTCCATGTTTTGGGTCAGTGATGGGGAGTCCGGGAGGTAGAAGCAGAAAGCAAGCAGAGCCCGACATCCACACAGCCCAAATGGGTCTCTTGTACCCTTTCCATGGCTCTCCCAAGCCTCCAGAGCACTCAAGAGAGGAGATTTTGTAAAAGAAAAAAATACATAAGTGCCTGGTAATTTCCCCCCTAAAAAATGGTCAAGGAATTACTCTGCTAGGCAGGGGTCAACCAAGCTGCTTGGTAACCTGCCTGACTGTCCTGCTGCATGCTTGGGCCTAGGCCAGCGGCTGGCTGACCTCAGTGCCCTTCGGTGGCCTCCCTCATCTGCAGAAAGTGGCAGATACAAACCAGGAGTCGAGGGCAAGGAAGTCAGCTGATCTTCCCCAGCTTTCAAATGTTAATCCCGCCTTCCCTCTCTGCTTGGATGTGCATCATCTATTAGTCATTGTTTGCATGTCTGGCTCCCCTACTAGACAATGAGTTGATCTAGACTAATTCAGTAATCTCATTATCTCCAACCCATTTGTGTCCACATGTTCATGGATAAATATCATCCTTGAATTACACCTACATCATCAGTCTCAGCTGAAAAAGACAATGGTAGAGGAGAACTTTCTAAAAAGTGGTTTATGCAAATGCATTCAAGATAAATGAAATAAGGTGCTATTTAAATGGCATAAGGTGTGCAAAAGCAGTGGGAAGGAGAGCCCGCCTATGGCCTCCCAGCAGGGGGTCCCTTCCCATGAACATAGTGTCTGCACCTAAACCTGTGGGGTCCAGAGGAGAATCCCAGTGCCCGATCATCTCCAAGCACCCCTACCCGACCCTTGCCCATGCTAGTCTCTTCTCCCTTCCACTTGATCTATTTTTTAAATTGCTTTAAGAATAACCCTGTCACTACAAAGTAAACAGCCTCTCTGTCAAGACCAGTTTGATCAGTCAACCATGGCAACACATATCAAGGCAGAGGGCGGTGAAGGTGAAATGCCTGCCATTGGGAGTGCACAATAGTCATTACAGTCTCAGCGCTTTCCTTCAAAAAATTTGAGAGAAAAGTTGGACTCGGCTTGCTCAGAAGCCCAGGCCAGGTTACGTGAGGTACATTCTGGTTCAGAGAATGTGCCCGACTCCATCAGGCCTGGGAGGCCCTACCTGGCCCAGCGTTCTCCTGCTAAGGGAGGCCTCGATGACTCGGCCAGGTTGTCCTCCTTGATGTCAACCTCAAATATGAAATACATTCTGTCTTCTATTTGTGAGGCGTGACTCTGCTTGGACTCCTTGGGAATCCATTTATGTCTCCAGCTTCTACCCTCTTCAAGGGGTAAAGACTTCCCTGAGCTTATTATAGCTATCTGAAGTAGGACTTACTTTTTTCTATCCAAAACTTCTCACTCAAGATCAAGGGGACTCCAAGGCATCAATTTCCAAATTTGATATATAATCCTGGGTTAACTTTCTATAGCTATAATATTATAGATTTTAATCTTGTCACCTCTTAGTCTTTGCATCTTCCGTCTGGGGGGACCAAGCTTTGTGGTAGGTCTTTGCAACGGCCTCCTCCACTGTCCCATGACCCCAGTTTCTTCAGTCCTATTGTACTCTCCACCATCAGAGATGAAAGCTCCTAACTGGTGTTCTGAAGACATTCGTTTGGTTCATAAAGCCTTTTTGTGAAATATAACAGAGGAGCTTCCAATGCCAAGACTTACTGAGCTCATCTAGGTCAAAACAGAACTAGATGGAGAGCTTCAGCTCAGTTTGGCTTTCTTTCCAATTCCGTTTCAGGGGGCTTCAGGAGCCTATAATTCCAAGACTACCATGTGGGTGTTAAACATTAACCCGGGGTGGGGTTGGGGGTGGGGATGCATGATTAACAGAGTGTTTCTCTGTGAACATAAGAGCTGAGATTATAGTTGCACTTATTTCTTCTTCCAACAAATTCCTACTTAGTGCAAGGGGCCAGTTAGGAATTCAAAAGAGATGGGTGAAATATCAATGTGGCAGGTCCCTGCCCATCCCACCTAACCATCCCACATAGGGGATAAAACATGAGTACAATGGCCACAGCAGCCTTTTGGGATGATGCAATGAAGATCATCCTTTGGTTGATTAATTGAAAAAGTGAGCCAGAGAGGAGATATAAAAAATCATGATATGGATTCAGGGAAGGGAAATATCACATTTGAAATCAGATGGCCAGAAAAAGTTTCCAGAGAAAAGATGCACCCCAAGCTTGGTCTCAGAGGCAGGGAAGTGCTCTAGTGTTTGGGGCAGGACCCAACAGGCTCACGCCTAAAAGGAAGTCGGTCCATTTCCATGACTCTCTGTGGCCAGTTCACCTTGATTGATCAAGGGCATTTTGAAATGGTATAGCACAGCCAGTCATCTTACAAGAATCCTGTCATGGATTTGGTTCCTTGACACCCCGCTTGCCATGGACCTTCATTTTACTCCATCGATTAATGAATATTTTCTGAGTTGTCCACCCTGTGCAATGCAGTGCACTAAGAGTCATGGGAAGCCAAACGGAAATTGGAGTAGATAATGCCTGGAAGAAGTTAATAGGCCGATAAGACGAGATCTGTGAACAAACAGCTGTAAAATCGTTATTGACCAAAGCCTTTGGAGATTAAAGGAAGGAGAAACTATTTCTGGCCAAGGAAGGAAAGGATTAAAAAAGGCTTCGTGGAGGAGGTAGAAACCGAAGATGTGAGTTTGCGGACATGGGAGAGAAAGGTACTTCGGGTGGAGGTGACCCTGAAGGTAAGGCAACCAAGCTGGAATTGAGCACTGGCAACAGCCCACACTTTAGTTCAGCTGCAGCCAATTCCCTGATCTTTAGAGAACTGGGAAGCTTGGCTGGCTCATCGTATTTTTCCGTCTGCCTATTGAGCCCATGTCTTACCAGTCTATGTCCCACCTTGAAGGACGATGGCTACAGAGTGAGTGCACAGTAAGCACTGGACGATGAGCAATTCCGCTCCCCTCCAGCCCTGGGCCGGCCTGGCAGGGTCCTCACCTGGGCTGGATGACCCTGCTCAAGCCCATCCTTGGCCCCTGACCAGCTCCCAGCCTGCACCCATTTGTTCAGGCTCCCTGGGACTTCAGCAGAGTCTCACTGCCCGATTTACTCTTTCCCTCTGAGAGTTTCATCCAGTCCCCATCCCGGCTCTGCTGCTGGGTCCCTGAAAGCCCCTGCCCACACTGGGGTCTCAGGCTGTGAAAGGGGATTTTCATCAGAGAAACCTGGAGGGAGCAGGGAAGCTAGATGCAGCAGAGAGAACACACGTGAAGAGGTAGCAGGCAGAAGGGGTCAAGGATCAGAGGGCAAATGTCTCTCCAGAGCACAGGGCACTTAAGGTCAATAGAGGTCACAGTGTGGGACTGCCAGGAGTTGAGGAAGGAGAAAAGCCCAGTGTGAAATGTGGAGGAGGCCAACTCATTGATCCAACAGATACTTCTTGATCCCCTATGAAATTCCAGGCACCATTCTAGGCCACAATATAATCAAGCAGAGTGAAAACCTTTAAGGATGGAAGGCTTAGGGGGCTGATGAGCTCACTGCGACAGCACTGGCCCCGACTAAAGCAGAGAAGTGCATTCTGAGCTGTATCTGCCCAGCTTCATCCAATTCTCCAAGATCACAGGAAAATAGCTCCAAGCAGCTGCCCCTGACCAGCCACTTGCTATCCCTAGGGAAGTTCTCATTTGCAGAGCTGGACCCTTCTCCAGATTGGGTGAAAGAGATTTACAGAAGGTGCCTGGATTGGGCCAAGATCCTGCACCAGCCAGAGATAGGGACAAGTTGAGAACACCCCTACCTCCGAGTCATTCCTCCCTCTCCCCCTCCCTCTCCCCAGCCCTCCCCCCTCCCCCTCCCCTTGCCCCCTGCTCC
>JAQZBX010037032.1:0-13309 GCA_029593785.1 Cabassous unicinctus | reverse complement strand
CTATGTCCGGCACCTGGTAATTGTCAATTACAGACTACTAGAAACTTCTATACTCCTGTCCCCTAAAACTCTCCCTATCCATCAAGAGCAGGGCAAGTGGCACAGGTTTCTAGACAGTTTCCAAAATGAAGTTGTGCTGGTCTAGAAGGCACAGTTGCCATGGCAACCCCAGCTAATGAATAGATATGCAAAGGAGGGAAGAATCTATTCATCTTTTTCTATTTGTTCTAAGTGCTTGCCCTTTCTGAGACTTAGGGGAGTAAAGGGTGGGATGTTAGATGGGCATATGTTTTGTGAGATTTGGGGTTAACGTTTGTTTTCAGAGCTCACCATGAGAAATGATTATTTTTGGTGATATCCCCATAAAGCAGTTTTATCTGCAGCTACCCTGGGAAGAGAACTGGGATTAAGCAAAACACATGAAACTGGGCACCTGCACTCGGAGTCCCTCATAGAAAACTCTACAAAACATTCATATCACAAGTAGTGAGGCCAAATTTTGGTCCACCTGGGTAGTTTCTGTCATAAGTAAGGCCTAAGAGGCTCCCAAGGTATCCTGGCAGCAGACTAGCAATGCCTAATTTACCCTCCCCAGACTCCTAATTAAAACGGCAATGAAAGGAAAATCCATAAACACACACAAAACTGGCAACAGCAACTTATACTGAGGGCAAGAGAAAACCACAGCCCAGATTCATGGACCATCAAATGACTGTGCTGCCCTGCGGATGAGCTGAGACGCTCATCTCTGTCCTCGAGTAAGACCAGACAAGGCTCTGGGGAGCAATGGCCGCCTTGACTAGAAAGGAAACAGCCACACCTTCCTGCACCACAGGCGACTTCTGTGCCGCAGGAGTCACTGTACACATAATTGGGGGGATGCTTTGAGCAATTTGCCTAATTTCTCTGAGCTTCCATTTTCTCATCTAGAAATGAAAACAAGAGAACCTACTTCAAAAGGTTGTGATGAGGATTAAATGAATTATTATTAAAAAAAATGATTATTTTTCCTTTGAATATTTTATTTTTTCCTTTGAATATTTTAAACTCCCTGTGCACAGGAATTTGTTTCATTCACGGATCTATGCCAAGTGCCTAAATGTCTGTAGTAGGAATGAATTGGCTATTAATTCTGAATGTGAGGTTAGAGGGTGTGAGGCAGAGAGAGAGAGAGAGAGAGAGACTCATTGGTGCACTGCCCTGGGGCATTTGGCCCACAAGGGAAGATGTCAGTGGCAGGGTGAGGAAGTGTCTGCTGAACAAGGCATGATGGGAGGTGTAGGTTTTCACACCTGCACTGGAGCAGGGAGGAAACATATGTGCTGTTTGCTTTGATTTCAACAGAGAATTGGGCAGGATACCTGGAATGGGAGAGAAACTCACTCAATCCAGCAAGACCACTCTGGATGACTTCTGGCAAGCCCAAACTTGGAAGAGAGCTATGCTCAGTAGAGTAGACATAGTATGAGTATGGACTGAGGACACTCCACAAACCTTCCCTTTTGGCAAATGATCAAAATGTTCCTGACTCGAGGCCCAGTTATGGTATGAGTAGTGGTGGCTTCCAATATGTTTAGAGTGTATGGAAATATTTGTTATAAAAAAAATCCTGAGAAATAGCATACTTGTGAAACAAATTTCACTATAGAAACCAGAAAAATGTTTAGAAAGGACCTGTTTTAGGTTCTCAGAAATTCCTGGATAACATGGGTCCTGAAAGACAAGCCAAAATGAAACTGGGATAATTTCACTTCCAGCTGCAATGCAGAAAAGTCACAGAGGACTATTCTCTCCACCCTGAAAAGGAGAACAAGTGGGATAAGCTATGAATTCATGGCTGTGTGTGCGATTTTTAAAAATCTACTGGAGAGCTAAGGAACCAAAAAACCTAAAAGAACTCAATTCCCAAAAGTGATGAGCCCTTTTGGAGAGAAAATAAAGCTTCTCTCATCCCTAGTGGATGTGGAGTTACTGAGGAATCAGCCTAACTTTTCACACACTTTTAACAGCCGCTGTGACAGATTTGAATCCTCAGGCGCCCCAGCCACAGAACACTCTGTTCTACCAATGCTCTTTTCCACGGGCCTTTCCTGAGTCCTCATGGACTAGTGGGGTGAAGTCTGGGGACAGGACAGGAGAATGAGAGAAATCCCTCTGTGGCCTTCCAGTCTTCATCAAGCGCCTACACCTGCCCTCCAAAGACTAGAAATGTGTGGCAGAGTGGAGAGAGGTGTCCTGAGGCCCAGAAAACCAGGGTAGGACTGGAGAGTCCTACACCCAGTGATCTGAAAATCTGACATGGTTCAGAAAGCTGGCAGTTCAGTTATAAAGCATAAAAAGAACTGCAGAGTCTCATCAGTGCTGAGATTATAGGCGCTGGTGAATGGAAAGTCCCACCCCCACCTTCAAAATCTTTGAAGTAACAGTAAATGGAATCTAACTAAAGTAGTAAAAAAAAGCCCAGATCCAGATCAACTACAGATCAGACTGATAGAGTCTCTGATACTAGTGACCTGACAGAAGGAGGGGCATGCCTTTCTCTAGCAGTAAATTTTGTTTATTTCAGGTTTTTATATACCCTTTGTGACATTTAATCAAAAATTACGAGAAGACATGAGAAAGTGTGACTGATAATCAAGATAGTAAAAGTTAGTAAAAGCAGACTTAAGAATTGGCCCAGATATTGGAACTAACAGACTTTAAAATAAGGATGATAAATGTGTTAAGGGATCTAGTGATAAAGATAGAAAACCTGCACGATCAAACGGGGACTTTCAGCAGAGAGATGGAAATCATAAAAGAGAAATGCATGAAATGAAAATTACAATATCCAAAAAATGAAAGAAAAAACAAAACAAAACAGAAATGAAGAATTCATTAGATGAACTTAAAAGCAGAATGGGCACAGCAAATAAAAGGATCCGGCAACAGAATTATCCAAGTTGAAGCACAGGAAGAAAAATGAAGGGATGAAAAAGCCCAGATCTAATATCCATGGAACAATATCAAATGATCTAACAACTGTGTAATTGGAGTGCGAGAAGAGGAGAGAGAAAATAGGAAGAAGAAATATTTGAAGAGATAATGGTTGAGAATTTACTAAAATTAATGAAAGATATCAACCAACAGATTCAAGAAACTTGACAAATATGAAGCACAATGAATGCAGAGAAAACCACAATCCCCAACTTTACACTTCTAAAAACTTGCCAAAAATCTTAAAAGCAGCCAGTGGAAAACACACATTACATAATTAAACAACAGCAACATTAAGAATAATTGTGGATTTCTCATCAGAAACAATGGAAGGCAGAAGACAATAAAATGATATCTTTAAAGTGCCAAAAGGGAAAACTGTTAACCTAGACTCTTCCATCTATTATATATCCTTCAAAAATGAAGGCAAAATAAAGGCATTTTCTGAGAGTCAAAGTTGAGAGTTTTTCTCTCCAGTAGATCTGTAGTAAAAGAAATGCTAAGGAAGACTTTCAGGTTAAAGGAAAATGAAACGAGACAAAATCCAGATAAGCAAGAAGGAATAAAGAGCACCAGAAAGGATAAAATTATGATAAAAACCAAAGTCATATTTTTTGTCATATAATAAATGACAAATATAAATATGCATTCCTAAATTATTTTAAAGGACTATCAACTATCTAAAGCAAAATTTAAAAAAATAATTCATGGGGTTTACAGTAAATAGAGAACTATTATGTATTTACATATTTATATTTATATTTTGTAAGGTTATTACATTGTTCATGAAGTAGCTTAAGATCATTTGAAGACAGACTGTAATAAGTTAAAGATGTATATTGTAATCTCTAGAGCCACCACTAAATACACATATGCGAATAGATATAGCTAATAAGGCAATAGAAGGGGTAAAATGGAATATGGAAACAGACTCATTTCACCCAAAAGATGGCAGGAAAGGAGGAAGAGAGAGTACATAACAGATGGTTCTAATAGAAAAAATATATATCATTGGGAGACATAAATATGAGCCTACCAATAATTATATAAAATGTAAATGGACTCTAATTTAAAAAAGAAAGTTTGGCAGACTGGATTAAGAAAAGATTTGCCTATATGCTGCTTACAAGAAACAGACTTTAAAAATAAAGACATCAACAATTTGAAAGTAAAACAGTTGAAAATGATAAACCATGCTCACACTAAACAATATAGATGATGAAGCTATATTTATATCATATAAAGTAGACTTTAATGTAGAGTATCACCAGCGATAAAAAGAGATATATCTTAGTGATAAAAGTATCAATTTATGAAGAAGATATAACAGTTTTAAATGTGCATGCACCTAATAACAGAGCATCAAAATACATGAACCAAAAAGTTACGAAACTATAGAGAAATATAGACAAACCCACATAGTTGGAGAATTTAAAATTTCTCCTGCTGGTAATTGATAAAAGAGGGAAAAGATTCATAAAGGTATAGAAGATTTGACTAATACCATCAACCAGCTTGATCCAATTGACATCTATGGAACACTTAATAATGCTGAACATACATTTTTTTCAAGCACATAAGGAGCATTCATCAAGATAGATAACATTCTGGGCCACAAAATAAGACTCAGTAAATTTTTTAAAGAATCAAATTTATACAAAGTATGTTTTCTGATGGCAATTATAACCAAATATAATAATAAGATATCTAGATGATATTTAATGATGACAGTAAGATACCTAGAAAAGACTATTATTTTAGAAACTAAGTGTAATATTTCTAACAAGCCCATAGGTAAAAGGGGGAACAAAAGAAGGAAATTAGAAAACATTTAGAACTGATTGATAATGAAAAAAATAAAAATTTATAGAATGGGACTAAAGCTTTAAATACCTATATTAGAAAAGAAAATGCTCTAAGTTTCCACTTTAAGAAGCTAGAAAAGGAAAAGCAAATTGAAGCCAAATAACTTGAAATAAAGAAATAATTTAAAAATAAAAGCAGAAATCAATGAAATAAAAACAATAGAGAAAATTATCAAAGTCAAAAGTTGGCTTTCTGCAATGGTTAAGAAAATTAAAAATCCTCTAACAAAGATGATGAAACAAACAACAGAGTAAAACCAAATGAACAGTATCAGGAATGAAAGGTCCCATAGGCATTAAAAGAATAATTATGGAGTATTATGAAAAATTTATGCAATAAACTTGACAACTTCCTGAAATGAACAAATTCTTTGAAATACACAACTGACAAAAACTAAAGCAAGAAGAAATAGAAAATCTAAATAATACTATGATTATTAAGGAAAGTATTTCAGAATTTTTAAAAACTCCCCATATTGAGGAAGATATGTGATAAAGCCTATATAGCAAATTGTTTATTGCAAAATCAATGTGATGATTATATGGGTTTTATTGTACAATTCATTCAACATTTTTGCATGTTTGAATATTTTTATAATAAAACACTAGGGGGAAAAAAGTCCTTCTAAAAAAATATTCCAGGTCCAGATGGATTCAAGTGAATTCTATCAACACTTAAGGAAGAAATAATGCCAATCTCATACAAACTCTTAGAATATAGAGAAGGAAAAGAAACATTTTCCAACTCATTTTATGAGGGCATCATAAAACTGACACTAAAACTTACAAAGACAGTACAAGAAAAGAAAATTACAGACCAATATGCATCATAAATATACATGCAAAAATCCTTAACAAAACATTAACAAATCAAATCCAGCAATTTCTAAAAAGGAAAAAACTTCATGGCAAAATATACTTTATTCTAGGAATACAAAGTTGGTCTACATGTGAAAATCTATCAATATAATTCACCATATACACAGAATATAAGAAAAAATCATATGATCATTTTAATAGAAGCAGAAAAAACAGTTGACAAAAATCAACACCAATTCTAGATAAAAACTTTCAGCAATTAGAAAAAGTGAACTTAATCTGATAAAGAGCATCAACAAAAAGCCACCAGCTAACTTCACACTTAATGGTGAAACATTTTCCCTAAGACTGAGAAAGAAATAAAAATTTCTCCTCTTATCATTTTAGTCATTCCTAGCTGGTGCAATAAGGCAAGAAAAATATAAAAGACTTAAAAATTAGAAGGGGAGAATTAAAAATACTATTTACAGATAACATGATTATGTAGAGAACCTCAAGGAAGCTATTATAAATGACTAAATCTAGCAAGATAACAGAATAAAAGATCTATTTTAAAAATCAATTGTATTTCTACATTCTAGCAGTGAACTATCTGAATGTGAAATTTTAAAACAATGCAATTTACAGTGGCATCAGAAGCTATCAAATACCTAAGAATAAATCTAATGAAAGATTTATAAGACATCTACACTGAAAAATCAAGACACTTCTGAGAGAAATTCACCAAGACCAAAAAGAATTGGAGAGACATATCTTTTGTATGTGTTGGAAGACTTATGGATTGTTAATATATCCGTTCTATTAAATTTATCTATAGATTTAATGCAATCACAATAAAAATCCCAGATAGTTTGTTGAATAAATTGACAAAATAATTTAAAAATTTACATGGAAATGCAAATAATATAGAATAACCAACACAATTTTCAAAAAAAGGAGCAAAGTTTCCTGACCTACACTGCCTGATTTGAAGACAACATAAAATTATTGTAATAAAAACATTATGTCATTAGTGTAAGAATAGAACAAACAGATCCATGGATAGAATAGAAAATTCAGAAACAGACTGCCACATTTATGGGCAATTGATATCCAATCAAGAGTCCTAACTAATTCAATGAGGAAATAAAAGTCTTTTAAACAAACAGTGCAACAAACAGTACTAGAATAACTGAAAATTTGTACACAACAAACCTAAGCTCAACTTCTACTACACTCCATGCACAAACTAATTTGAAATAGAATACACACCTAAGTGTAAAAGCTGGAACCACAAATCTTCCAGAAGAGCACATGGTAAAATATTTGTACAACATATGAGGCACGCACTGATTTTTTTCCTAAACAAGACTCAAAAAGCACTTAACCTGAAAGCACAAAAGCAATCGATTGGACTTAGACTTTCAAATTTCTACTCAATAAAAGACATTACTAAAATTGAATAGTCAAACCATAGGGCAGGAAAAAATATTTATCAGATCTATAAAGACTCAATGGCAAAAAAGCACATGAAAAAACTGTACAACTTCATTAATCATCATAGAAATACAAATTAAAACTCCAAAAAGCAAAATGAAACAAAACCCCAAACCTAAACCAAAACCCAAACCAAGAAATTTGTCAAGAAATTGTCAAGATAATTTAAAAATAAGACTAAACGTAGTTGAGCATGTACACCAAGTGGAATGTTCCTATACCTGCTGATGGACATGGAAAATGGAACAACCACTTTGGAAAACCATTTGGCAGTTTCTTATAAAGAAAAATTCATAATTGCTGTATTAGTCAGCCAAAGGGGTGCTGAGGCAAAATACCAGAAATTGGTTGATTTTTATAAAGGGTATTTATTCGGGGTAGAAGTTTACAGTTACTGGGCCACAAAACATAAGTTACTTCCCTCACCAAAGTCTATTGCCACATGTTGAAGCAAGATGTCTGTCGATGTCTGCCAGGGTTCAGGCTTCTTGGGTTCCTCTCTTCCCGGGGCTCATTTCTCTCCAGGCTCAGCTCCTCTCATTTTCTCCACAAAGTCAGCTGTAGACTATGAGGCTCTCTAGGCTTTGCCTCTCTCCACAAGGTCAACTGTAGACTATCAGGTGACCAGCTCTGTCTCTCTCCCCAGGGTTTGATTCTTTCCAGGCTCAGTTGCTCTGCTCCTCTGTGTGCTTACTTCCTGGGCTCCAGCTCAAAACTCCACATCAGAACTCCAACTTTGTCCTTTTCCATGTCTTTTATCTGTGAATCCCTACCCACCAAGAGGCAGGGGCCCTACTGACGTGGCCCAATCAAAGTCCTAATCATAATTTAGTCAATTAAAAGTGATACCTCTGACAGACCAGTTTACAAACATAATCCAATAGTTGTTTTTGGAACTCAATACACCTGCCATATGAGCCAGCAATAAAAAAGACTTGCTCAAGAATGTTCCTGTCAGCCTTATTCATCACAGTCCCAAATTGTAAACATTCCCTATGATTCCATTTACATGAATTCCAAGAATAGGTAAAACTAATCTAAGGTGATAAAAATGAGCAATATGGTTGTCTGCAATATAAGGGGTAGGGAGCACAAATGACTGGAAAGGAGCACAAAGGAACGAATTGAAGTGGTGGAAATGTTCTAAATCTTACTTTGGGAGTGTTTCTATGCCGCTGTTTACAGTCTTCAAAACTCATCAGGCTGAATACGCAGGAGCTGTGCATTTTAAGGTATGTGACTTATATCTCATTTTCATAAAAGGAATCAGAATTAAAATCTGCATTGTAAAATCTCCTCAACACACACACACACACACACACAACAACAACAACAAAACAGAACTAATAACACTGATAATCAAGGCAGTGACATAATTCTGAGGGAAAAAAAAGATATTTTTTCCAGAGTGGAAAGTCAAATCAAGAAAGAGATTAAACAAAAATATATAAAATTAGAATTCACAACGATGATATGTATAGTTTGAAATATGTGTTTAAAATATAAAAATGGAAAAATATACATTTAAGTATATGAACTTGAAATCTAAAATAAGTGGGTTTCTGGAAACAAATAGATACCTAAATTCTATAAGGAGAAAGATCATTTGAATAGATTAGCAAACATGGAATAAGCTAGAATATTGTTAAAGAACTACCGCAAACTGGCTTTCAGAATCTCAAGACTGTGGCTACAAGAAATAAGAGTTTCTTTCAGGGCACACACAGAAATTTTCATGAGGCACTGGAGTTGGGAATTTGAAGCCCTGAGCTCATCTTTTTCTCTAAAAACTGTATCCAGTATATTTAGGAACCAGCCAATATCATTATATTTTTTTAACAGTACAAACCTCTGCTAAGGTATCAAATACACAGTCACCCAGAGCCTTGCCTCTTATAAGCATCAGAGCCACAGTATCTAATGGTGATATTTTGCATCTCTCTATTGCCAATCAGGCCATGGACTATCACTGCCCTCTTGATCACTGGAAGTAGAGTCATTAGTGTCTCTTAATATAAAACAATTAGAGAAATGTGGTGGTTTGAAACTGTATGTTTTCCAGAAAAGCATTCTTAAAGTTAATCCATTCTTGTGGGTGTGGACCCCTTGTAAGTAGGATATTTTGATAAGGCTACTTCAGTTAAGGGGTGACCCACCTCATTCAGGATGGGTCTTAATCCTCTTATTGGAGTTCTTTATAAGAGAATGAGATTCAGACAAAGAGAGAGAAAGTCACAGAAGCAAGAAGCTGAAAGCAAGGAAACCCAGAAGAGAAGGGAGAGACCAGCAGACACCACATGTGCCTTGCCACGTGGCAAAAAAGGCAAGGATTGCCAGCAGCCAGTCTTTAGGAAGAAAGCACAGCCTTGATGTTGTCCTGATTTGGACATTTTTTTTCAGCCTCAAAACTGTAAGCTAATAAATTCCCATTGTTAAAAGCCAATCATTTCACAATATCTGCTTTCAGCAGCCTAGCAAACTAAAACAAGAACCAATTCCAGAATCCCCAGAAACAACTCAGAAATCTCATCCTTAAGATTTTTGTTTAAGAACTACTCTTGTTACCAGAATCTGTATTAGTCAAGGCTCTCCAGAAATACTGTATAATATAATTATAGGAATTGGCTCATGCGACCATGGGGATTGACAAATTTGAATTCCATAGGGCAAACTGCAAGTTGGGAACTTGATGGTGATGCTGAATTCCCCAGGATAAGCTGGCTGGCTGAAGTAGAGATAGAAATTCTTCTTTCTGAATACTGAAATTATCTGTTCTTCTTTCAAGACCTCAGTTGTGTATTAGTCTGCCAAAGGGCTGCCCATGCAAAGTACCAGAAATCTTTTGGTTTTATAATGGGGATTTACTTGGGGTAAAAGCTTACAGTTCCAAGGCCATGAAAAGTCCAACCAAGGCATCAGAGATGCTTTTTCACCAAAGTCAACTGCCATGTGTTAAAGCAAGATGATGGGCAATCTGACTAGTCTCTCCTTCCCTTCCGGGTTTCCTGTCTGTGGCTCAGCTGCAAGCTGGCATAGGGCTTGTCTTTTAGGGCTTCCTCTATCAGTCTTGGCTATTCCACTCTCTTTCCAATTTCAGCTGTAAGGTGTCAAGAAAATGGCTCATCTCTCCCCAGGGCCTCAGCTGTTTGAGCCTTCTCCTTGCTATCACATAGCAGGATCAAAACTGTGTCTGTCTCATCAGTCTTTCTCTGTGTTTCCATTTGTATCAGACCTAGCAAGGGGGTGGAAACCCAATCTGAGTTACACCTTACTGACATAGCCCAATCAAAAGCTCTAAATAGATCTTATCAAGTAATCTAATCAAAGTCCCCTCAGCTGAATTTAATGCAATCAAATGGTATCACAGCCAGAGGAATAGATCAGTTTACAAATAAAATCTTTCTCTTTTGGGGACTCATAAAATAATCTCAAATTGCCACAAATTGATTTGATGAGACTGCTCCTTTGTTGTAGATGTAATCAGCCATATATACACTCAACTGGCTAATGATTTAAATTCACAAAATACTCTCACAGTAATAATCAGACCAGTACTTACTCGACCAAACAACTGGGCATCATAACCTAGCCAAGTTGATACATTAAATTAAGGATCACAAATGCTGAAATGTCACTCAACAGCCATTACTGACTTAAAAGATATAAGGTGGAATAAGAATAGGATCTTCTAGCAATGCATCTGGAAAAATACCGTGACATAAAGGGAGAAATATTAAATACAAATGAATTTCTATGGCCAAGAGATTTCAAAAGTGAGTCGGGAGGTCATTCCGGAGGTTATACTTATGCACATCTCAGTAGGATCTCATGGACTGCCATAGTAAACAGTGCCTCAAACAGCGGGGCTCCTGAGGGCTCTAGAGACATCTGGACACTATAAGCAGGCAGACAAGCTCAGCAATTTGACACCCTGTCAGTGGGCCTTACTCTGGAATTTATTCTCCCCAGTGTAACAGAGTTAGACTCATTTATAGTTTCCCTACACATGGCTCTTTTGTCCCTTTTATTTGAACCTATAGTTAGCACTATACTTGCTAAATATATGTCTCAGAGACTTAAATCTTTGGTCCATTCATATGCCAGTTAAGCCTTGAGTCTCAGCAGAGTTTCAACACCTACTTTCCAGTTCATTGGACTCACCCAGGTCAACTAACAAAGAGATGATGAGGGACAACACCCATCCCAAGGAACTGAGAGTGTTTGCAACTGCAAGCAAGATAATTCCATCCATCTGCCCCATGGGACCTAAGCCCCCTCTCTAGAAACAGAGTGGGCATCACCAATCCCAAATCCTCAAGATTGGGGAATGAACAATGGACTAGAGTAAACTTTATGTTATTCTATTTTAGACATTGTTATTCAGCAATGGAAGAACTTGTATCACTGTTATAAGGTCATTGGCCACCAGAGGTTCTGAGGGGAGGGAGAGGGAAGAATTGGTGTAATATGGGGGCATTTTTGGGACATTGAATTGTCCTGCATGACATTGCAATGATGGATACAGGCCATTATATATTTTGTCATAACCTACAAATGTGCGGGATAGAGTATAAACTATAATGTAAACTATAGTTCACCGTTGGTAGCAATGCTTCAATATGTGTTCATCAATTGTAACAAATGTACACCAATGAAGGATGTTGTTAATGTGGGAAAGTGTGGAAGGGGGTGGGAGTGGGGCATATGGGAATCCCCTATATTTTTTATGTAACATTTATATAATCTAAAGCTTCTTTAAAAATTAAAATAAAAAAAAAAAGAAAAAGAAAGAATAGGCTCTTACCTTACCATGATAAATAATATCAAATGCAAGGAGCAATCAATGCCATTTGTATGTTTAAACTCATACTCTGGGTACATTTTCATTAAAATGAGGAACAAGGAAAGAAGGTCTGAAATTACTGATTTATACATCAAAGATTTACACAAACATATACACACATACACAAATATATAACATACATGTACATATGTGTGTATATATATACCTTTGATCTATATATATATCTTTGATCCTCTATCTGTCTTTAGTCTAAAAGTTCTATCCACTGAAATAAGGCAAAAACAAAAAAATAAGAGGGACCCCATATAGTACAGGCCCCAAAACTTACAGGGAACATTTTTCACAGGGACTCCAAGAAATATCACTCAGTCTCCTCTTCAATTTTCCTAGGTTGCTGAATAATTTCCTGCTTATAATTACCTATACCTTATCCCAGTCTTTGCTTGGATCTAGAAGGGGTTTTGACCAGCGTCCCAAATCTATCTCTGCTAGAACCTGGTTCTACCTGACCCTAAGCCAACACTGGAAAAGCTGGATCTACTCGGGAAACAGAGAGGTCTATGAAAGGATGTTGCAATTCAAAGCATCACCACTAATTGTCTGAGAACTCATCAAACTTCCCAGCTCTAAAACAGATTTACCAACAAATGTTTGGAAAGCATCTAGTTTATGTCCTCAACCGTGAAAGTGACAAGAAAGAATTGGGCAGAGATGAGAAAAACACTGTTACATAAATAAAATCCAATGATCAGTAGACTGGTCACAGGAAAACCTCAAAGTAGTTAAGTGGAAAATATATATGAGAAATGAAGACTGAGAAAAAGATGAGAAAGGATAGTTAGGAGGGAAAAGTATATGGGAGGCTAGAACCCAGGGTCTAACCTGCATATCAAGCTATAATCTAATAAAGGGATAGAAAAAAAAGCCAGAAATATATAGAACAAAAGCAGAAATGAAAGACAGGATAGAAAAGATCTGTTCTAGTAAAGAAACTCAGTCTAAAAACTGAGAGTGTAAATCATATTCCAAGGAACCATACAACAACAACAAACCTAACCTCAGGCACCATGACCATTAAAACAACCCAGAGCCAGATACTGACCAGTAAAATTTTCAGACTTCATAGATAATGATTACATTCTTAAAAAAATTAGGTCATTCATAAAGGAATAAAAAGCAGTTGGTCATGAACTTCTGCACAATACTGAAACTCAAAGATAATGGAGAAACAACCACAGAACTTTAAAAGAGAAACTTGTAACCCAAGAATTCTACTCCTGGAAGCGGGTGTGGCTCAGTGGATAGAGCCCCCGTTTACCATATGGGAGGCCCGGGTTCGCGTCCTGAGGCCTCCTTGTGAGGGCACGCC
>JAQZBX010037031.1:12003-24055 GCA_029593785.1 Cabassous unicinctus | reverse complement strand
GCCTACTTCCAAGCCTTTTTTGTTTTTAAGGCAAGTTCTCTTCCACTCTACATTGCTGGCCTTTTCACGGAAAAATTTGAGGACCCTTTTGCAAAATATCCTCTGCCTTCAACTGATCCTGAAATTCTCCCATTCAAACTGACAGGAGTGTAATGAGGTTACACACCGTGAAAGCCACAAGGGCAGAAAATGTCTATCTAGCTGTGGTAGTCTGGGACTGTCTGTACCCCAGAAAAGATCATGTCCTTAGAACTAATCCATTGCTGTGGTTATGAACCTATTGTAGGTGGGACCTTTTGGTTAAATTACTTCAGTTAAGGGCCTTTGATTAGATTGCATGACCCAGGGTAGGTTCTTAATCCTCTTACTGGAGTCCTTTATAAATGGGAATTTATATGGAGAAGGGAGGCCATAGAGTCACAGAGAAACCCCCAGAGATTGAGAGAGAAAGTCCCGGAAGCCAGAAGCTGAAATCAATGGAAGCTGGGAGAGAGAAAGCCACAGGAGCAGAGAGAAAGCTGGAGGAAGCCAGAAGCTGACAGCAACGAGACCCGGACGAAAAGGGAGAGTCAGGAGATGCTGCCATGTGCCCTGCCATGTGACAGGAGTCCAGGATCACCAGAAGCTGGTTTTTGGGGAGAGAGCTTTGCCTGATGCCTTGATTTGGACGTTTTTCTCACCTCAGACCAGTAAGCTTATAAGTTCATAAATTCCCATTGTAAAAGCCAGTCCATTTCTGGCGTATTGCCATGGCAATCTTTAGCAAACTAAAACATTCACCATTTCATTCACAGCACGGTGCTTGGCACAGAGAAAGCTCTCACTTCATGCTCTACCAGAGAGTAAGTATTACACCATCTCATAATCTCTACCCCTAGAAAGGATAGTGAAATGCTTGTATACCCCCTTGATACAAATGGATTTATGAAGGACTTCCTTCCTTCCTCCCTCCCTCTTCCCCTCTCTTCCTTCCCATCTAGATGGGACCTGGCACCTGGTGTGAAGAACACAGAAACACGGCAAAGGTAGGCATCATGCCTAGTAGTCACTTAAGAAACAATCCCACTGTAGTCTGGTTCTCACACCGTGTTCTGAAGTCCTAACTACTTCTATGACCCAGCCCCCTCAGAACTGCATCCGGAATGCTTTCTCTTACTCTTTCACAGGAACATTTGAATTGTCAAATAATCCATCCCATTCATGGTGGTTTCACGTCACCTCTTCCAACACCAGCTGGGAGAATGCCCTCCCCTCACCTGCCCTGCCCAACTCATTCCATTACAATTTCAATCATGAAGTTCATGTTTCCCCCGTGGCCTGAAATAGTCAAATAAAGTCTCTGTCTGGGTGCATTTTTTAACTAGCTCAGGTGTTTGCTTATTTATTCTCTTCCTTAACACACAAATGGCTTCTAAAAAGAGGACTTTAATTTTGTGGCCCACTGGTCCATCATGCGCAGCAGGCACTGGGGTTGCTGCACTGTGCTGTCTCTTGCCAAGGCTGTTGGGAGACCTGGGCTGGTGTTTGGGTGTTGGGAATGGAAATGGATGTGTAACTGAAGGAAGATTCCCATTACCACTACCTTGAAAATAACAACTACCATTCAAAAACGACTACTGCTTTACCTGCACATGAATCTCTGTGCATGCTTGTGTGTGTGTGGTAGAGTGTGTGTTGGACTTGGAGAAGGAGACCCTCAAGAAACCGAGGATCATCTTGCCTCTGCCACTGGCCAGCCTTGTGACCATGGGACTGTTTTCTCATCTGTAAAATGAGGGAATTTGATGGTGTGACAGTCTGAAGCTCCTTTATGTATCCCCAAAAGAAAAAGATTATGTTCTTGAACTAATCCATTCCTGTGGATGTGGGGTGCTTTTGATTGGACTATGTCAGTGAGCCGTGACTCAGGTTCGGTCTCAGTCCTCTTACTTGAGCCTGACATAAGCAGAGACACAAAGAGAAAGGAAGCTACCATTAGAAAGAGAGGATTGCAGGAAAACAGAGAAGCCCTGAGAGGGTGAGAGTTCTTGGAGTCTGGAATCAGCAAAGTACAGAGGTCCAGAAAGAGGCCCCCAAGGGGTGGTACCACAGAGCAGCTCAAGACTGAGGAGACAAAGCCATATGCCTGATCATCCACAGCTGAACTCCAGGAGTCAGTGAGTCTTGAGGGAAAGGCAGGGACCTTGGCAGAGATCATCCGCCATCTTGCCTCACCACATGGCAGGACACCAGGATCACCAGTAACTGACTTTGGTGAGAAAGCATCTCTGATGGTGCCTTGATTTGGACATTTCATGGCTTTTGAACTATAAGCTTTTCCTCTAATAAATTTCCCCTTATAAAAGCCACCCCATTTCTGGTACTTTACATCAGCAGCCCTGTGGCATACTAAGAAATGGGATAGCATCTAATATTCCTTCCCCTCCAAATTGGCTTCAATATAATTTTCTACATTCCAGGAACTCTGCTAGGCAGGAAGATAATGAATGAAACCCAGTTTATTCCTCAAAGATTAAACACCAAGGATACACATAGCTATAGTAAATATAAATACATAAGTCCTGGTAGATGCTGTCCCAGAGTGAGTGTATGTTATGTGTTTTGAGGATACAGCTAAGGGAATTGTGAATTCTGGCTGGCAATGGTTCAGGGTGGGGATAGGTCAAGGAAAATAGGGAAGGCTAGAGGAAAGTGTAGGTTGGTCCTGGAAGTTTGGGTCAGCATTTCCTCAACAGTGAAGAGAGGAAAAGAATGGAAGAGCTTCAGGAATGGGAAAAAGGACTGCAGCAGGTAGCTGAATCTGCCCCACTAAATACCTAAGTATACTCCGCCAAACCCAATCTTATTAGGGGAAGTTGAATTCAAGTTTTGGTTGTAATTTATGAAGGAAAGGCTGTAGGCAGTAGCAAATGTCCTTTCTAATTAGAAAATCCCTTACTCTGGGATCACACTATACCAGGGTTGGCCAACTTTTTCTTAGAGGATCATGTAGTAAGTATAGTGAGAATTTTAGGCTTTGCAGTCCATACAGCCTCTGTTGCAACTACTCATCTCTGCAGTTGTAGGACTAAAGAAGTCATAGACAATACATACACAAATGGACATGGTTGTGTTCCAATAAAACTTTATTTACAAAAACAGGTGGTAGACTGGTTTTGACCCATGGGCTGTAGTGTGCTGACCCCTGTACTATACAAACAGGTACAGCTGAGATATAATTTTAAAAATTCAATGGCTATGTTGTTGTTGGTGTTGTTTAGTGGCCTCTTTTCTTAAAATTGCACATGGCATTGATCTTTAAATGGTGTGCTGGCCTTCAGTGGAAAATCAGTGGTTTCCGCCTAAGACTTGGATAGGGAGGAAGGTATCTCAGGGGAGTGAGAACCCTACCTTCACCAGGCCTGATCACTCGTAATTATGAAATTGGCAAGGCCTCTTGACTTTCCTTGGTGGCTTCCCCTCCACCTCCCCTCCTTGGCAGCCCAGCTGCCTTCCTGAAGCAGATACTTACCTACTGCTTCTCCTGCAATCCCCCTTCCTTTGTCCCCAAATACCTTGCTTTCACTGTCTACCACATGCCAAGCACTTCCATAGGGATTTGATGATAGATAAAGCTTGGATTTGGCCATCTCCTCTCCCACACTCTTAGGTCCATTATCCTCTTCCTATGGTGTGGTAGGAAGAGCTTTAAGAGTTAGGAGACCTAAGTTCAGGTGTTGACTTGTCTACCAATTAACCATGGCACCTTAAACAAATCACTTTTCCTTGCTGGATACCCTCATCTGAAGAGACTGGCCCAGGCTCACATCAAGTCTTGCATACAATGGCTGTGATGTGTAGTCAATTATGGCAGTAGTACCTTGATTGATTGTTGCCATTTTTCCTAGGAGGAAAAGATTATTGAAGAGTCAAAACTTCGTGCGAATATTCTTGCTGTCCTGATTTTGTGATAATCAGGGTAAACTAAACATTCGCTATATTAGAAGCTATGCATGTGTCCCCAGACCTAGTTTTTATCCCTAGGTCTGTTTTTTGGAATGCTGGTGATAAACTAAGCCTTATTTATTATATGACCACGCTGTATGGGAAAAGACTAACTTTAGGTATCTTTGGTCAACCTTAAGAGATATAGCAGGGAGATAGATGAGGCTTGGGTGGTTGAGCGTCCATCTCCCATATGGATGGACCTGGGTTTGATGCCTGGGACCTCCTGGTAAAAATTAAAAAAAAGAAAAATATAGAAGGCACGTGGGCCACCAGGCCCTGTGTGTGGGTGAGCCGCCAGGCCCCACGCGCAGGTGAGCTGCCAGGCCCTGCGAGCCATGCAGCAAGATGATGATGTAACAGGAGAGTGACACAAGGGAGAGTCAAGATGAGATGCACTGAAAAACCAGGAACTAAGGTGGTGCAGGCAGTAGGATGCCTCTTTCCCACATTGGAGGTTCTGAGGATCAAATCCCAGTGAAGACAGGAGGTGAAGGATGAGAAGAGAGAGCAGGAAACGGATATAGAGTCGCCCAGCGAATGGACATAGAAACAGCAAGTATGGGGGATAGAGAGTAAAAATGGATAAAAATAAATAAATAAATAAATAAATAAATAAATAAATCCTTAAAAAAATGTATAGGGGAGGAAGATATGGACTATAGTTGGTAGTAATATTTTGACGATGCTCTTTCATGATTTGTTGGCAAATGTTTCACAATGCAGCGTGTTTTTTGGGGGGATGATGTGTGGGAGCTCTGTATGATGTTATGCATATTTGTTTTGTAAGTTCACGATGTTTACTGAACACTTATAGTTTATGTATGTTCATGTATGAATGATATACTTCAATAAATTGTTTTTTTTTTTTTTAAAAGAGTCAAAGCTTCAAGCATAGATATGTTTTTAGACCTCAGGTCACAGGCCCACTGTCCACTTTGCCCTCAGATCTTGTCTCAGGCTCCCAGTTCACGTGGCTCAGGGTTCTGTCCCTGATGAAGTCCACGGGACAGTGGCCCTACAGGCTGCAGTGAGGTGCCTGCATGTCTGCCTCTCCCACTGGATTCAGGGCTCCTGGGCTAGGGACCAGATCTGGTTTCTCTGAGTCATTTATATCAGGTCACATGGGTCTGACACATAGTAGGTGACCGATAAAGACTTGTTGAATTAAGAGCTTTATGGCAATTTTTACATTTTTTAAAAAGGCTAAGAGGAGACTCTAAAGTAAAAAAACCTAATTTTGGCAGGGAAACTATTTATTGGAGGAGCAATGAACATTTCTGAGCGCTTAAAATGGGCTGGCATCCTGGTAAGGGCCTGGCACCACTTTCTCACTTATTCTTAAAGGTAGTATGTATAATTTTTATTTTACCAATGAATAATGTTATGTTAAAAACAGAATGAACAGACTCAGAAAAGGGGTGTAGAGCGAGTTTATTGAGCTAAAGTAGCATTAATGTGGAGCAGTGCCCAAAGAGGTTTTTGCTCAAAAGGCTGAGCTGGGGAATAGGCTTATATGGCTGCTTGAGCCAAAGGAAGGGTGTTGGGGAATGGGGAGGGATGAGGGAGATGTGGGCTACAGGAGCTGTGAGGGGGTCATGAGCTGCGAGGGGCAGGATGTCTTTGGGTCCCAGTTTGTTAATCAGCAAACTTTCAAGATTGTGGCAGATTTGTTTGCTACAGTTCTATAGTTCCTCCTTTTTAGCAGGGGCGAGGTCAGGGGTCTTTATCAGTACCACAAAGAATTATTGGCATGTCAGCCTGCTTTAGGTGGTCTCCACTTTTTTGTAATTCCCTGATAAAATGGAAGCTCAAGCAAATCAAGATGGTTAGTAAAATTATTATCATCCCAATATCGCATTCTCTCCTTTTGGTTGAGGGAGTCCTCTGATCCCCCCCAAAGGCCATATATGGCTATTTTGGGAACTTAAGGGTTGATAATTTAGATTTATAGGGGATTTTGAATGATAGGTCATGTAGTTTCAAAACAGCAAAAGCATTAAAGAAAAAAGGCATCTGGTTTTACAGTACAGTGATTTACAACAGTTACAGATATTTGTTTCTGGTTACTTTAGAAGGCCAACATGCATTAAGGCTAAAATTAAGTAAACTGTAGCAGTTTGATATTATTGATGAATTCCAAAAAGAAATATTGCATTATATTTGTAAACTGGTCTGTCTGAGGTTTCACTTTTACTTGATTAAATTACGATGAGGGCTTTGATTGGGCCACATCAGTAGGGCGTTGGTAGGTGGGGACTCACAGATAAAAGACATGGCAAAGGACAGATTTGGAGTTTTTTTGATGCTGGAGTTTTTGAGCTGGAACCCTGGGAAGTAAGCACACAGAGGAAGTTGGTTGTGAGGAAGGAGAGAATGACCTGGGAAAACAGACGAGCCGTTCCCCTGATAGTCTACAGCTTGCCTTGTGGAGAGAGGCAAAGCCTAGAGAGCCTCATAGTCTACAGCTGACCTTGTGGAGATAGCAAAGGAGCTGAGCTCAGAAAGAAGCAAGCCCCTGGAAGAGAGGAACCCAGAAATCCTGAACCCTTACAGATGTTGGCAGCTGTCTTGCTCTAACACATGGCAATAGACTTTGGTGAGGGAAGTAACTTACACTCTATGGCCTGGTAACTGTAAGCTTCTTTATAAAAGCCAACAGATTTCTGGTATCTTGCATCAGCATCCCTTTGGCTGACTAATACACTGTTACCATTAATAGTAATTTTTTTTTTTGTTACAGTGTAAAATATCATAAGGTTAGCATTTGCTTAAAATATAACTCAGTGAGTTAAAACTCGTCTGTTATTTTTTTCAGCTATAAATTTCCTATCTTTTTTTGCTATTTTTTTTTAATTTTTGAGGGCTTTATGAATGTTGATCATTTTAGCTATTTCCTGCTGAAAAGGGGCGATGTCCTCATATCCCTAGGGGTTGGGAGAATGGAACTTTTTAGATTGCAACTGCACCTACTCTTTGACTTTGGGTTCTGCTGGACTATTAATGTCTTTTCTGCTACTTTAGTTTGGCAAGACTGAGATAAAAAGCAGAGACAAACTTTAACAGTGGGTATGTTTATAATTATTAGCGATGATATTGTTAGACTTACTTGTAATATGGAATGGAACCAAGATCCTATCCTTGGTGGATGTTAGCACCTTTCTTTCAAGGCTTTGTATGCTTTGCTGGGAACTGCATAAAAGTATCCTGCAGAATGATTTCCTGAGTATATTTGAAATCTCTTAGGCGTAGCAACATTACTTTTTAAAAATATTTTCCCCATCTATCTGGTTAGGATTCTTTTCCAGAAGTATTGTTATTAATATTTGGTATTAAGCCCTTGGCTTTAGGAAGATTTATTCCTAGAAGTTCTTCTGCATTGCCAGGAAAAATTTCTGGAAGTCAAGACCCATGTTGCCAGGAAAAATTTTATCTCTGGAAGTCCTACCCCATGTAGAGGGGAAGGTAGTGAGAGTTTGGCATAGAGAGGCAGGCCAGATTTGAGTAACAAAGAGGTTTTCTTGAGATGACTCTTAGGCATTCATTATAATTAGGCTGAGTTTTTTTTTATTACAGAAACAAAGTTTATAAACTTTGTAAAGTTTTTTTTAATTTATTACAGTTATAGTAAACTGGGAGCTTCTATTGCCTGAGAGAATGGCAAGAAACCTCCAGATGGGGGAGTTTACAGTTTTATGTTTTTCTTCCTTTGTCTCTCAAGGGACTTTATAAATACTTTTTCATTTTATGCCCAAAACACTTTGAAATGCATTAAGCTATTAATTAACTTGTACAGAATACTAAGAGTTCATTCCTTATTTTACGTTCTATGTGAAATAAAGTTGAGTTAGGTTGTTTATATAGACTGATCAGACAGGTTAAACTAGGTAGTGTGCTACAAAAAAATTAAATTATTGGACAAAATGAATCTCTCCTCCTTTTTGATTTTACACAGAAATTGGTTTCTAAAATACAGACAATATCATCCTATACCCTGTATTCTGATTTACTTTAGTTTTAACTAGATCAGTTTTGTTTACATTTCTAACCGAAGTCTGTTTTTTTTTTAGCTTCTTAAACAGTGGCTGTATGGAGTTATTGTTTTAGAATTAATGCAGCTTCTTTATTATTTCTGGTTTTGGAGAACTTTAACTTGGAGTTTCAGGTGTCACACAGATATCTAAAGTTCCAGGGAGTTCAGGTTGCACATAAAAAGCAAAACATTTAAAAACTTAAGAAATAACAATTAAAGTTTAAAAACAAATGTGATGAACATTTAAAAAATGAAGCTATTTTCAGAAATAAAAACATACAAAAATTGACTTATACTGTAGGTTCCCTAACCATAGCAGGAGTTTTTTGGTTTCTCCTTTACATTTTCACTAGGGCTATGTTCTTTAGCAGGTAGAATATAACTTACAGACTTGCCTTGCTTTTCTTTTAAAGTTTTTTTTTTGAAGATCAAGCTTTGATCTGTAGCTGACAGTATGTAGTTTCAGAGAGGCGTCAGAACAAAACAATGTAACTGATAAAGAAATTTGGTTGCTTTTATGATATGTAATATTAAAAAAAAATTAAAACCATGACTAATAACATTATATTGATGTCTAATATTATACAGAAAACATCGTCAAAATTTTTGGAATTTTATACAGTCTTTAAATGTTTATATGAACATTTTACCCATATAAATTTAATTAATGTAAGTTTAGAAAATCCCTTATTAATTTTTACAACACTCTTTAAACATTTTCCATGCAACTTACATCAAAGAACTTAACTATTTTTAACCCTTCACTTTTTACAAAGTGAAAGAACAAATCTTTTGTAATAGTTTGAAATAAAAAGAAAAAATTTTAAGTGTTTGATTTTGAGAAAGCAAAGTGTGAAAAGTTTGAAGGTTTGAATATTACATTCTTTTAAAAGCGAGAAGACTTGTTTTCTTAAACAATAAAGTTAACATAAAGTACACTAAGTTATTTTGATAAAACACAGGTTTTTAACTTTTTTACACTGATTATTCAGGAAGAAAACTCTTTATAAACTTTTACTAAAAACAGACAAATGATTTAAGAAACTCTGGCACTATACCAGAGAGAGAGAACCAAACTTTAGTTTTGCATCAGTATAATTTTTGATACTAAGGCTTTAAAAATTTTATAGATAGACCCATTAAATCTTATCTAACTTTTATTACAAATATTCCTTTTCCATGAAACTTCTGCACTTTCTATATTCTTTAAGGTTTTGCCCTACATTTTTTTCTCCCTCTTAATAACAGTCATTTTATCTCAGGATAAAATTACTTTCTTTTTCCTTAATTAAAAAAAAACATTCTATATACCTTACATACTTAAGTTACCAAAATGATTTTGGAAACCATCTCTAAACATTTTACAACATACAATTACCATCAAAATCAAGCTTGTCAGAATAATGATTCAATTCAGTTAAATGCAGCATAATTTTTCTTTTTTCATACTAAATACTTAGAAGCCACAACATTAGCTTATTTGATTAGTAAATCTGTATAAATTTAGGGAGAATATACTTCAGTAAAACAAAATTGTCAGAAATACTGCTTTTTCAGTTTACGATTTTATCAGTATTTCAGTGAAAAACATTTATGAAACATTTACAAGGACACATTTCTGCTCTCTGGAGGCAGGCTAGAGGGACTGGTTGCTCTCAGGGCTAAGCCATGATTTAATTGCATGCTTACAAAAGCAGCCAGCATTTTTCTTTTTATAAAGTTATTCAGTTCAAAAGTTACTAAACTTTAGCAGCACTAATTTTATTAATGTGACTATTTAGGTCCAATTAGAATTAACATGGAAACAGAACAGAGGACATTAATGTTGTTAAGTGTTTTACTGTTGTTCCTTGTTCTTTCTAAATAATATAGTGAAACTATACAAATGAAACTATGAAAACACATTTGTACTAGCAGATTTGTTGAAATACTTAAAACACCTTAGTCAGTGTCCTTTAAAACAGTAATATACAATTTTTTAACAAGGATGAACAACACACTTACATATTACACTGTCTCCTCAAAAAAAACACCACCACAATGTAATGTATATAATTGAATTTTCTAGATTTATTTTTAAAATTTATTGAAGTATATCACTCACACATAAATATACATAAACAATAAGTGTATAGTAATAGTGTGAACTTACAAACCAACATACATAGCATCATACAGGGCTCTCATACCTCACCCTACCACCAACAGCTTGCATTATTGTAAAACATTTTTAACTAATGATTAAAGAGCATCCTCAAAATATTACTACTAACCAAAGTATCTTACACTTGGCATATTTTTCCCCCAACCCACCCTATTATTATTATATCATTTATATATGAACATTCATAAACAATAAGTGTATAGTAAAAATTGTGAATTTACAAAACAAACATGCATAACATCATACAGGGGTCCCATACATCAAACCACCACTAACACTTTACATTGTTGTGAGACATTTGTTACAAATTATGAAAGAATATCATCAAAATCTTACTAATAACTATAGTCCTTATATTACATTTGGTGTATTTTCCCCCAACCTACCCTATTATTATTTTTTAAATATATTTTTATGACAGAAGCTGTTAACTTACAGAACAATCATGCACATGTGCAGAATTCCCAAGCAACACCCCTCTATCAACACACCACACCATGGTGGAACATTTGTTACAGATTGTGAGATAATATCATCAGATTATTACCAGGTCCATAGCATACATTTGGCACACATTTTCCATACTCCGCCATTATCAACACAGTACATCCTTGGCATAGATGCATGAATATTACAGTACATCTATGTCATAGTCCATAGGTCACTCTAGTTGTATTTTTCCCATGCTTCTCCACATTCACACCACCCTGCAATAGTGATGTACATCTGCTCTAGCTCACTCTTGCATGTGTGACATCAACCACAATTCTCATCCACCTCTGGGTTTACTGTGTTATTCAGTCCCTAGATTATTCTCTAGCTTTCCGTCAATTGGCATTTACATCCCTAGACTACCCTTTTCAGCCACATCCCCATTTATAAACCAGCTGTTACTGTAATGTGTTACCATCAACTCTATACATTTCCATACTTTTACAATAAACTTAATTAAAACGTCTACATACATTAAATATCAGTAGTCCATCTCAGTCCTCCTCTTATCTCCTTTAAGAATCCACCCCCTACCACCAGGTCTTGAAGATATTTCTTGCATTTTCTTCTACAAGCTTTATGGTTCTTGCTTTTATATTTAGGTATTTGTTCCATTTTGAGTTAATTTTTGTATAAGATGTGAGATAGGGGTCCTCTTTCCTTCTTTTGGCTATGGATATCCAGTTCTCTTAGCACCATTTGTTGAATGGACTGTTCTGCCCTAGCTGGGTGGGTTTGACAGGCTTGTCAAAAATCACTTGACCCTAGATGTGAGGGTCTGTTTCTGAACCATCAATTCAGTTCCATTGGTCTATTTGTCTGTCTTTATGCCAGTACCATGCTGTTTTTTTTTTAACACTGTAGCTAGGTAATATTTAAAGTCTGGAAGTGAGAGTCCTCCAACTTTGATTTTTCTTTTTAAGATGTTTCTGGCTATTCAGGATCCCTTACCCTTCCAAATAGAATTGATAATCATGCTTTCCATTTATTTAAAAAATGCTGGTAGAATTTTTATCGGGATTGCATTGAATCTGTATATCAATTTGAGTAGAATTAACATCTCAATGATATTTAGTCTTCCAATCTGTGAGCATGGAATGTTCTTCCTATTATTTAGGTCTTTTTTTATTTCTTTTAAAAATGAGTTGTAGTTTTCTGAATACAAGTGCTTTATATTGTTGGTTAAGTTTATTCCAAAATACTTGGGTTTTATCTGTCATATTTTATTTTCACCACACTTCTGACACTTCTTTTTTTTTTTTTAGCATTTGCCATCATCATTTTTATTTTTTTTTATTTATTATTTTTTTATTTGTAAAATGATATATAGATACATATGCATATATGTGCATTTGTTTACATAAATGTTATTTGTTATA
>JAQZBX010037031.1:0-11903 GCA_029593785.1 Cabassous unicinctus | reverse complement strand
TTTGTGTTTATCTGTGAATATTTTAAACTCGCCCTCATTTTTGAAAGACAGTCTTGCTGGTTATAAGATTCTTGGCTGGAAGTTTTTCTCTTGCAGTATCTTAAATATATCATACCACTGCCTTCTTGTCTCCATGGTTTCTGATGAGAAATCGGCACTTAATCTTATTGAGTATCCCTTATATGTTATGCATTGCTTTTCTCTTGCTGCTCTCAGAATTCTCTCTTTGTCTTTGGCATTTAGCATTCTGATTAGTATATGTCTTGGAGTTGGTCTATTTGGATTTATTCAGATGGGAGTACATTGTGCTTCTTGGACATGGGTATCTATGTCCTTCAATAAGGTTGGGAAATTTTCTACCATTATTTCTTCAAACATTCCTTCTGCCCCTTTTCCCTTATCTTCTCCTTCTGGGACACCCATGACATGTACGTTTGCATGTCTCTTGCTGTCATTTAGTTCCCGGAGATTTTGTTCAATTTTTTCCATTCTTTTCTTCATCTCTTCTTTGTATGTTCACTTTCAGAGGCCATTTCTTCAAACTCACCAATCCTTACTTCTGCCTCCTCAAACCTGCTATTATATGATTCCAGTGTATTTTAAATTTCATTTATTGCAATTTTCATTCTCATAAGACCTGCTATTTTTCTATGTATGCTTTCAAATTCTTCTTTGTGCTTACCCAATGTCTTTTTAATATCCTTAATCTTTTTAGCCATCTCATTGAATTTATTAAGGAGATTTGTTTAAACATCTATGATTAGTTGTCTCAACTCCTTCATGCCATCTTGTTCCTTTAACTGGGCCATATCTTCCTGTTTCTTGGTGCAGATTGTAATTTTTTGTTGGTATCTTGGCATCTTGCTTACTAGATGAATTTCTTCTGAGTGCAGTTTCTCTCTTTAGTTTAGGGCTTTCTTGCCCTTTTCCCTTGCTGGTTGTATAGTAGGAGTCAAGGATGTAGTTGGTGCTATAAGCTGTGGAGGCTCATGCTGCCCTCATTGCTCCAGGGACTGATGATGCTTCTTCCAACTTTTTCCTTTGCCATGGGTAGGGACAGAGCCACAGCTGTGTGTAATAATCCAAGTCGTGCAGGCCTGCTAGAGGTGGGGCTGATGCCTAGGCTAGGGCTGCAGGCCAACCTGGGTGAAAGAAGCTGGTCCCTACCTTCACTGTGATTTTCAGTCAGCCTGCCTTCCCCTCATGCTGGGTGCAGAGTCAAAATTGTGGCTACCAGCGTCTTTCCAACTTGGACAGGTTCAAACTTTAGCTGTTCTCAGGGTTATCATTTAGCCAGCTGAATTTACTAATCAGTAGCTTAAGGTAATGGCCAACTGTCTCTTCCTCCTTTGTTTTTGGGAAATGGAGCTTCCAATTCCAACCACAGAATATCTCCTGAGGTGGCTTGTGCTGCCAGAGTAGGATGATCACTGGCCTCCACGGCATGGCCTGTATTTTTCTGGAGAGGCTGGCACAGGTCCCCCCAGCTTCCTCCCTGCTGGAGGTGGGGTTGGGGCTTATGCTAGAGCTGCAATCTGATCTGGATGGAAAGAAGCCGGTCCCTACCAGCACTGTGATTTTCAGTCTGCCCTGCTTCCCTTCCTGCCAGGGGCAGAATTAAAATGCAGCTACTGGCTTCTTTCTGACTTGGACATGTTCAAACTTTAGCTGTTTTTATGATTATACTTTGGCCTGCTGAATTTAATAATCAGTAGCTGAAGTTGGTGCCCAATTTTCTCTTCCTTCCCCATTTTTGGGAAGTGGAGCTTCCAATTCCAGCCATGGAATAGCTCCCATGGAGGCTTGTGTCACCAGTGGAGGATGGGCACTGGCCTCCAGGGCATGGAGTGCTCTACTTAAGAATCTTTTCTGCAGATGGGTGGTCTCCTTCTTCCATTATTTCGAGGATGTTGCAGGATGCTCCTCTGGTCTGCTGGAGCCCCCAAACCGGTGCTTTAGATAGCTCTGGGTGATTACTAACTGCCCTGTAGCATAAGCTGACTCTAGGAGCTCCTTATTCTGCCACCATCTTGCTGGTTATCCTCTACAATTGAATTTTATACACATGGAGGTATTTTGTCTCTACAGTTTTGTTAAATCCTTTGTAATTAGGTGTATATACAAATTTAATTCATACAAAGCTTAGAGAGAAGTTTTCCTTAAATGAGTTACTTTTATTTACAAGGACATAAATAATAAGCATTTAAAATATCTATTTCAGATTATACTTAATTTTATTGTAAGATTCTCAGATTGCAGTGTATTTAAAAGCACCTTTGCTTTTTTTTCTCCAAATAGTTCTATCTAAATTTTTGCATGACTTTTACAGCAATTCTGTAAATTAATTGGCATAAGTTTGAGTATCCAGGCTTATAAACCTGAATAATAAGATTGAATTTTTTGCAAGACCCATTGAATATTTATTAGGATTTGGGAAATCGTATCATTACAGAAGGGGAGTTAAGTTAAGTTAGAACTCAGAAGGAGAAAAGTATTTTAAAGAGAACCAGAAACTCAGCTTCTCCAAATTCTGGTACTCTAGAAGTATTAATTTATATATATATATATATATATATGCTTATTTATTTTTAAGTAATTTGAATCGAGGTCTTTTAACAATTGTAATTTAGTATCACCATCTAGAAGTAGGAAGGTATGCATTAAACAAACAGACACAAACCACAGAAACATAGAAGCACAGAAATATAAAACTTACTAGTCTGAAGCATAATTTTGTACCCTTTCCTGCAATTTCTTATTTTGGCTTTTATTGAGCCTTATGTTCTCTTTCAGTAGTCTTTAGGAGCCATTTGTTAAAAGCATCCTATTCAGCAAACTTGTTTTTAAATTTAGGGTTATTAAGTTTTTCCCTGAGATAATTAAGTTTGGCTCTATTAAAACAGTCCCATTGTGGCCAGGTAAATTTGCGATCATCAGAGGTTAATTTTTTTCCATTTAGTTAGAAGAGAACAAGAATTAGGCCCCAAATTAGAAAACATAAAATGAGCAGCCGTTCTTTATGGAGGCACTCTCTAGGAGTCAACTGACTTTTCCCCATAGTAATGGCAGAGAAACCTTAGAGAAACAGAAGAGAATTCTCTTACCTGACGGCTGTAACAGGGCCTGTGACAGAGGGCCTGACCGGACTCTAGCTCAACAAATGGATTTTGACCTCAAGCACAATGTGGCAGGAGTTCAAAGATCTGAGAGGGGCTGCCTGAGTGAGCCAGGCAACAAAGCTGGAAAGGATGGAGCACAAAGTGTTCCTGCAGGTACCATGCTCATTTCCAAGGCATCAGAGGCACCATCCCAGCATCCACCTTCAGATCCCACTTCTGACACCAGACTGTTATGTTAAAAACAGAATGAACATACTTAAAAAGAGGGTGTAAAGCAAGTTTATTGAGCTAAAGTAGCATTAATGCAGAGCAGTGCCCAAAGAGGTTTCTGCTACAATGCTGAGCTGGGGAAGCAGCTTATATGGCTGCTTGAGACAAAGGGAGGGTGTAGGGGAAGGAGGAGGCACAAGGGAGATATGAGCTGTGAGGGGGACTTGAACAACATAAACCACGAGGGGGTCATGAATTGCCTGGGGCAGGATGCCCTTGGGTCCCAGTTTGTTAATCAACAAACTGTCAAGATTGTGGCAGACTTGCTGGCATCAGCTCTATTTGATTGTTACAGTTCTTCCTTTCTAGTGGTGCAAAGGGTCTTTATCAGCGGCAAAGGATTATTGGTATGTCAGCCTGCTTCAATTAGCCTTTGTTTCTTCTATGTAATTCACTGGATCAAATGGAAACTCAAGCAGATGAAGATAGGTAGTAAAATTACTTATCATCTCAATTTCAAAATAAATATATAAAATCCATAGGTCAAACCTACTATGTGTTTTTATTTTCTTTTTTTGGCTTAAACCACAAGAATTATTGGCTTACAGTTTTAGAGGCCATAAGTCCCATATCAAGGCATTGGCATGGCCATGCTTTCTTCCAGGGTTGGGAGGGCTCTGGAGATGGCAGTCCTCCATCACAAGGCTGTGTCCTTGGCCTCCCTCTGTGGCTTTCTCTTACTTCTGCTTTCTCTGACTGCATCTAAATATCCTCTCTTAATGAGGCCTCCAGTCAGAAGGATCTTTGAAGATCCTATTCACAAATGAGTCCACACCCTGACTTCCCTTAACATATTCAAAGGCACTATTTACAAATGGGTTCACCCTCATAGGAATGCAGATTAATATTAAGAACACATGCTTTATGGGGGAATGAGTCAGTCCTCAATAGTCTACCCTCTGGATGTCAAAAAGACATGTTCTCCCTACATGCAAAATACATTCACCTCATCCCAATATCCCCAAAGCCTAAAGCCATTTCAATAACAACTCTAAGTACAAAGGCTCATTAAGATCAGTTATGGGTGTGGTCCATCCTCTAGCACAATTCCTCTCCATTTGTTGACCTGTGAAATCTAGAAAACAAGTTATCTGCTTCTAAAAATGCAATGCTGGGATAGGCATAGGACAGACATTCCCATTCCAGAAGACAGAAATTGGAAGGGAAAAAGGTGTCATGGGTCCCAAGCAAGTCCAAAATCCAGCAGGGCAACTTCCATTAGATTTCAAGGTCTGTGAATCATCTGTTGAGCCACACCTGTCCCCAGAGTATGTTGGAGCAGTAGCTCCACCTTTTCCAAGGGCTGGGGAAGTGGCCCTGTTCTCTTTGAATGCTGGGTCTAGAACCCACCCTTTCTGGGTACCTCTTTCTGCATGAACACTTGGAAACTCTTTTTTATTGATACAATCTATTGAGTCTTTACTCAATATTTAACTCAACCAGGTACCATGCTATTCTGTATATGTATATTTACATATGGTTCTATCCATAAAACCATGCAGTTTATATTATCTCTATTTCATAGATGAGTAAACTGAGCCTCGGAGAAACTTAAACCCTTGTCCAAGATCACCCATTTAGTAGTTGGCAGGTTTGTCTGACTCTTTGTCTATATTCTTATGCTGTCAAATTTGACTGCGAGGTCCATGGAAATCATGGCAAAAGGAAGAGCTTGATGGGTTGCATAGACTTTGCTGTGAAGATGAGTCCTAGAAGGATCTATCCATAGAATAATCAACTATTTGGATAATGTAGATAATAGGCAACATCCCCAATAACATTTTAAAAAAAAGAAACTGTACATTTCAAAGCTTAACTCCTTATTCTGTACCCCCACCTCATCCCCCGGTAACCTATTTTCTAGATTCTGACTCTATGGATTTGCTTATTCTAATTACTTTGTGTAAGTTAGATCATATAATATTTGTCCTTTTGTGTCTGGCTTATTTCACTTAACATGATGTCTTCAAGTTTCATCCATGTTATGGCATGCATTAGAACTTCATTCCTTTTGAAAGAATGAATCATATTCCATTGTATGTAAAATACCCATAGCAGTTTGATATTATTTATGAATTTCAAAAAAAGATATTGATTATATTTGTAAACTGGTATATTTGTAAACAACTCTAAGTACAAAGGCTCATTAAGATCAGTTATGGTCTGTTCCTCTGGGTATGCTACCCTTTGATTGTATTAAATTCAAAGGTTTTAAGTTTACTTAATTAAATCAATTTAGGGCCTTTGACTCGCCCATGTCAGTATGGTGTGGCTCAGGGTTGAGTCCCCACTGCTTGGGCTGATATTAATGGGCACTCACGCAGGAAGGCACAGAAGAAGGCACAGGAAGAAAGAGAGCTCCATAGACATGGAAGAGGAGAGAACTTGGTCATTTTGGTCTTGCCACGTGACAGAAAAGAGAAGGCTCAAACAGCTAAAGCCCCAGGGAGAGCTGAGCCATTTGCTTGTTAGTTTGCTGCTGGAGACCATAGCTCTGAGCAGCTGAGAAGGCCTGGAAAGAAATGAGCCCTCCAGCCTACAGCTGAGATCTGAAGAAGCTAGGCTCACAGAGCCCTAAGAGGAAGAAGGAGACTGAACCCTCACAGAGATTGGCAACCATCTTGCTTCAACATGTGGCAACAGTCTTTGGTGAAAAAATACCTTTTATGGTGCCTTGAATTAAACTCTTCAGGACCTTGTAACTGTGAGTTTTTACCCCAAATAAATACCCTTTATAAAAGTCAACAGATTTCTGGTACTCTGCATAAGCACCCCTTTGGCTGACTAATACAATACCACATTTTGTTTATCCATTCATTGACTAATGGACATTTGGGTTGCTTCTACCTTTTGGCAATCGAGAGTAATGCTGCTCACCATAATGAACATGGGTGTGCAAATACCTGCTCGAGTCCTTGCTTTCAGTTCTTTTGGGGATACACCTAGAAGTGGGATTGCCAGTTCATATAGTAATTCTATACTTAACTTTCCAAGGATCTGCCAAACTATCTTCCACAGCAGCTGCTCCATTTTATATTTCCATCAGCAATGAATGACTGTTTCAATCACACTTTTATTATAAAACAAGGAATCAACTTAGATTTGGTGGTTTGTGTAAAGACTTTTGATCAATGCCCACAACTTTTCTTTTTCAAGGAGTGCTACTCAACCCTGCTTGCACATTAGAACCACCTTTTGTAACAAACAAACAAACAAACAAACAACAATGCTTGGGCAGACCCCAGGCTAGTGAAGCCAGTATCCTTGGGCTCTGGACATTGGTATTTTTTGAAAGGGGGTCTAGAATCCTGGTAACAAGCAGAGCCAGATGAGGAGGATTTTGCATGGGCCTCCATTAAAGAGCTTCTGGAATGTAATTTCTGGCAGTCTAACATTATAAAGGTCACACACAGGATGCCTGGAGGTGGGAAGGGATTGAATACCCCTTATACCTTCTTCCTCAAGCATGATCTAACTTAGATGCACTTTTGATAGGACCTGGACATCAGGGAATTCCAAGTCTTACTCTCTGAGTTCTCAGATACAGTGTCCTGTGTGTCTGATTGAGGGGTTGGGGTGAAGATGGTCACCATCTTTCTTTTCCTCTGCCTTTGTCCTCAGTGGGTGCCCACACAAGTAGTCATTATCATGAGCAACAGCATCTTCAGGGGGAGACAATGAAACTCGTGACCCATTTAATACATTACATTTGCCGAGTGCTTTTAACTTTTCCAATCATCTCCAAGTCATTCATCTTCTTTAACGCTGACATTCTCTTTAGCTTCCTGCAGAAGACTCCTTGTGATAGGATCCATGGCTATTCCAGCCTCTTCTCCCACCCCCTGCCCACAAGCATCTCGAGCTCCAACCATTCAGAACCATTGATGGTCTCCTGAGTATGTTTTGTTCTCCCATACTCCATAGTTTTGCCCAAGCTGACCCCTCTCTGGAATTCTCTCCTCCCCCTGCCACCTGAAGAATCCCTGCCAGGCTTTGGGGCCCAGGTGTGAGTTGCCTTATCCACTGATTTTCCTGCTGCCTTTGGTTAGAGTCAGCCTGTTGCATCAGCCCCCTCCTTCCCAGATCACCTGGCATCATTCGGCCACCTGTCGACCCCACCAGACTGTGAGAGCCTCTTTGAGGGCAAAGACCTTGTTTCTCCAGTGCTTGTTTCTCTGGGGTTGAGCACAGTGTCTGGAAAATAGCATGTGCTTAATCAGTGTTTATCGAATGACTGATCATCTTGTGAAAGGGCATCCAGGAACAGCAGGATGAGAGAAAGCAGTTTAAGTCACCAGTCAGTGATGCTTTGAGATGGATTCCATCCATTCACACACTGCGAAACTCAGAGCCATGAACGAGAAACCCTGGGAAAAGTGGGAGTCCTGTGGCCTCCCGGAAGGGAAACAGAGCACCTCAGGGGCAGGGCTGGCAGGGAAGATTGATTTTCACTGGGTGTGCTTTGTACATATTGAGTTTTGTACCTTGTTGTACCTATTCCCTATTCAAAAACAAAATAATAAAATAAAATAAATAAAATGAAATAAAATGAAAATCACTATTTGCGGTGAGGTGGAGGGTGATGAAACCAATGGGCTTTGGATTCAGGCCTGGGTCACTTTCTAGTGACCATGAGCAAATTTCTTAACCTACCTAAGCGTCAGTTCCTCTATGTTAATATAGATATAATAACAGCACCTTTTAAATAAGGTTAGAAAGAAAAAAGCAGCCTCCAAGAGCTGTGGAGCTGGCCTGGCACGTGCAGCAAGGACTTGGATTTCCCTACTTGAGCCTAAAAAATTTCAGACAGCATCAACATCAGACAAGGCCACTCTGTGTCCCTGGTGGAGCAAGACAAACATGAAGTCACTCCAAATCATATCTAAATACGACAATATAAGAACATGATCTAAACCACACAATAGACAAAACGTCCCTCAGAATGGCTAATACACGTGATGCTGCTTTTTTTGACTAATGACAGCTTCAACTACATTCTGTTCTTACCACTCTCTAGATACTAATTATTAAGCTCACCAATTATATCATGACTCTTGCTTCCAGAAAGTATCCAATCCAGAGCCAAGTCCTGCTTCCTTGCACCCTCCTCCAAATCCCCTAACACAAGCCCAAATCCCTCTCTAAGTCCTTTCTGACATCCTCTTACTGAGAAAGCCCCATGGTTCCCCATGGTGTAGCCTTCTCCTTCATTGCAGTGAGTCAGTAAGTCCAACTTTGTTCAACTATGGGTGTGTCCCAGTGGTTTTGGCTGCAAACATTACCAGGTGGTTATAAGGACACATGAGGTAATGCATGGAAGGCACTTAGAACACTGTTGGACATGTGGTAATCACTCAACATAAGCTAAGTTTTCATCATCATCATCATCATCATCATCATCATCATAATTAACAACACTTTCTTCTGCCTCTCCCTTTTGGAATTAATTGGGATCAGACAATAACACAAAGAAGATTAGGTCCATGACTTTTTGAGTCTTATACATGAGATCTTGCAACCATATCATGGGAAATACAATTTTGGCACAAAATTAACTCCCAGGGAATCCCAGTTGGGCAGTCATTGTTAATGCCAGATTTTGCTAAAAGGGAAAAGAAAAACCCATCCTGGGCAGACCGGAATTGTATTCTGGGAAGATTGTGGTCCACTGTGGGTCTCTGCAGCTGAGGAGACCCAATCAAGCTCAAAGACTGAGAACAAATCTACACAGCAGCCTAAAGGGCTCGTTTCCATATTGGCAGAGGCTCAACTCCTTGGAGATATGACCCATTCCATGAAATTCTTTCTGGAGACAGAGGATGGGCCTCAACTGTCAGAATTCTTTTTTCGGTTTGCTTGGCTACCATGGAAAATAGTTTTCACAGCCTATTTCTTAGCTACTTTTTGCTCGCTCTCATGTTGGGCTTAGAAATGAGAAAACCATGATTGCTTGTGCTCAGGAATAATTAGGAGTTTTACTGTTACTTGTAAATGCTAGTGCTACGAAGTGGTGTGTGTGTGTGATATAAAAATGTGCATGCCTTTTGATTAAAACTAAGTAAAAATATACAGAGAGAACAGCCTGGAAGGCAAATACCACAATGTTAATACTGGTTGTCGCTGCATGCTGGGATGGTGGGTGATTGCCTTACTTTTTTGCATTCTCCAAATGTCTTATGATGAGCGTGTATTACTTTTATGATGGAAAAACCCAAATGATAACACAAAATGCTCATTTTTTGCAATGATAGGATGAATCTGAAAATCAGGCAGGCTTGGGAGCAAGAAGCAATGGCAGGCCAAGGCTGAGACGGGGGCAGAAGCCCTGGCTAGCAGAGGCAGCGATGTGAGCAGATGGGACCCTGACGGCAGGCATTCAGGGGTTCTCAGATGTCCCCCAGTCCTCCTTAGAGAAGACACAAAACCCAAATGGAAACCTGACAGCTTCCCATCAGCAGGTAAGGCCAGTTTCCACTTCCACAGATTACTTTGAAACCTCCTGCAAATTTTCTTCTTGGCATAGGAGGAGTTTAAAAATGTTTTCATCAAACATTATTTTCTAAGGATCTACTATGCTCTAACCATGTACTGAGATACACACCCTTTCCCTAAGACCTGGCTGTCTAGCAGGGAAACAGGAAAGCAGCAGAGATTTAGGGATGTGGGAGGCTTGCTACCTGGAGAGAGGTGGATGTGGGGAGCGCCCAGAAGATGGCACCTGCTGCCTCCTAAACCATGAGGGGGTTGACCAGGTGGAGAGAATGGCAAAAGGGCAGCCCAGACAGAGAGGATCATCATGGATGGGCAGAGGCCAGCTATTCCTAAGAGCTCTGACTCTGTAAGAATGGTCACTCTGGGGTACCATGGGGTACCATATGAATGGAGTGAAGATGATCTGGTTTGCTGAGTGCTTGCAGCTTCCCTGACCCCAGGATGCAAGTGGCTTCCTGGGGACAAGTAATAGGAGGCCTTTAGGCCCAACTTAAAAGAGAAAACTCCAAGAAAAATTTGCAAAGTCTATGCTCTCTCCTATTGTTGCTTAGAGTTCCTCCAAGGTCAGCACCATCCTCTTACTATACTAATTCTCACACAACCAGGGCAGTCTCTGGAGGGATTGAAGGAGTAAACTGTAAAGGAGATCCTCCTCTCCAGGTTGGATACATTGTTTTTGGAGCTCTTATCTAGGCATCTTTTATTTTTCTCAGACTGACTCCTGGGGTTCCAGCATCTGCTGACTATCCCTGTAACATCTCCAAAAGGTGTTGATGCCAAAGACTTTGCTTGAGTCCAACACATCCAAAGAATCCCAGCAGTGGCAGGTAATTGGCTGTTATTTTCCATCACCTTCTTAGATGCTTCTGTCCTAGAAGCTGCAAAAGCTAAAGCTAACGGCCCCTGTAGGTAAGAGTTAAGGTGAAAAACGGCAAATCATTAGATGTCAGTAATATGCAACTTTATTATTATTTTGTTGACTGCTTTCTCTTTAAACTTCATTCATTGGGGGATGGTTTCTATTTGCTCCAGGGTGGAATCTCTTTCTCAAGCAGCTCCTTAGCTTACTGACTCATTCTTCCATCAGAAAAAAAAATCTCAGGTTACTTTATGTCTCCAGCACCTGCTCAACTCAGAAATGAAAGTGTCTAGTCACAGACACCACTGAACCTCTGAACTTGACTGAATGTTGAGTCTTCTTTCCTTTTCCAACCAAGATCCCTGTTGGGGGAGATACCTCATTTAGGTGAATAATGGGGGAGAATCTCTCTCTCTCTCTCCATCAATCATTCCTGGAGGTTACAGACCCCTCTAGAGAGGGGGAGTGAAGGGAGGTGGTTTCAGAGAAGCTGAGGAGTGGGTCCTCTCCCAGGCAGCTTTGCTCTCCTGCTTTGGCTTTGGCAGTCATATCAAAGCTGATTCTATCTCTTGGGGACTGATTTTCTGCATATTTAGACCCTTTGGCTGTAACTCCGTGATGGAACCAATACAAATAATTCCTTTGGCTCTTGGTCCCATCACCTGCTGTTTTCAGAGATCCTTTTTGGGCAGGCGTCAAAATGGCGACAGACTCCAGGTTGGCTCCCTCTTTTGGGAGCCTGCCCATCTGGTCCATGGGAAACAGGATTCTGTGCATTCTTTTCCTGGGCAGATATAGGAAGTGAAGCCCTGTCACAACAGAGCTGCTTCTCCCCAGCTCTGGGTGTCTATTGAGGAGAGAGGGGTGGGGGCTGGAGTGTTTATTTCCCAGCCCTCCCACTGCTGCCATTGCTATTGAAATGCAGGGCACTCATTTAAAGCTCTCAGAGTAGTCCCTTGAAGTCTCTCTCTCAGGACCTGGGCTTAGTAGTTCCCTCCTGCACTCTCCCTGGGGCAGTGGGAAGTGCATCAAGGGCTGAAGCTGTCTCTGAAGCCTCCATCACCATACCTCTTCCCAGAGTCCTTTTTCCTTCTCTCAGTCCTTTTATTTTATAAATGCATTGTGGGTCAACTGTCTAACTTAGCTGTTTCCAAACATACCAG
>JAQZBX010037030.1:11610-24050 GCA_029593785.1 Cabassous unicinctus | reverse complement strand
CAACAGTTAAAGGAATGAATCCTGTTATTGCATAAAACAGATGGTTTGTCTTCTAATGCTGACCAACACTTAAAAAAACCTAAATGTTTGCTTATTGCCTTGAACTTCACCTTCAGTATGTAAACACCAAATCCTAGCAAAGCAGTCTCTGATCTGTGAAACCAATTTTTGGGTTTTTTTTTTTTTTAATTAGGCTATGAAAATTTTAGGTCTACATGTAATCTAAACTCCCTCAGAAAATAAAAAAGGGTGGCCAGCGTGATTGTGAGTTTCAAAAAATTACATAGCTGAGAAGTTGGAGAACTGGCCCTAGAACTCAGTACTGGGTACCTCAGTACCTACTGGGAAGTCTTGTTACCACTGCTTTCTATTGCTTCCTCTTCCTACTGAGTAGCTTCTGGTTTTAGAGTACCTCTTACCAAGGATTTGTTTCTTAAGGGACATAGAACAGTGACTACTCTATTTGGTATCAGAGCCCTGAAGACTGAAAATGTGTTGTTGTAGTTTTTTAATATTCCTATGATAAATATCTTAAGGAAAATTTGGATTTCTTATGAAAACAATCTAAAACCTCTCATAGTTCATAGACCCTTTTGGTTCTCCAGTGAATGAATAACATTATGACAGTGATATAGATATAAAATTTTATATACACTTTCAGGAACTCCATAGATTCCAAGTTAAAAACATGTTATGTAACTTGGGCTACTCTGAGGGATATATGAACAAGTTTTTCCAGAAAGAAGTTCAAGAATTTCCTCATTCTCTCAAATGAACACCAGTAAGTTTTATGGGATTCCATAGTTCAGTTAACTTCTCAAGTGTCTTACAGACAGTCCATGTCTGCTGATCCATTAGTCACTGTCGACTGATGTAATATCCTTCTTGGGGCCACATCCTCCAAAAGATTTAAAAGGAGGTTGGGTGGTACTGAATTAGAGAGTTAGGAATTTATTAATGTCTTAGTAGAAATTTTATATCCTCTTAACGTTCTTAAAATCGACAGCCCAATTAGATGTTGTCTGAGCCTAATAAAGAAAGGACTTACCTTTCCTGATTAAAGTCCAGGCAACGAGAAGCCTGTTTTATTAGTGCTAACCTATTTTCAAGGTACCTAATTAATAATAAAGGAAGAGGAGAAGAAACAAACCACCATTTTCATTAAAAAACAAAAACAAAAGAAAAAACATATATGCAGGGACTACAATGTACTATAGCCCCACTTTGGTCCTTCCTCTCCTTCCTCTGCCACCAGCTTTTTCCTAGCTACCTCTTCCACTGTCTACTTGTCTGCAATTCGAATCCCTTTCATTTTTTTAGTGCCAGAGAATTTCTTCTAGACTATAGGCCCTCCTACTGGGGTTGAGTTTCTAACTAGCCAAGATACCTGTGATTCCCTATTCACAAATTTCTTAAAAATTGACTCTCATCTGTGAGCTTCTGGTAACAAATTGGCACCTTTTGTTATAAACTCTTTCTTATCAATATCTAAAATTATATTGTTTGTGTGCCTGCCCCTCTTTTCTCCTCCCTTGAATGAAAGCTTCATGAAGGCAGGTATCTTATCAGTATCATTCACAAATATTTTCTGGTCATCCAGAACAGTGCTTGCTTGTACTAGCAGGGGCTCAGTAAATATTTGAATGAATGAATAAATATATTCCCCATCAACTACTCAAGGAGAGGGGTCATGAATTTTTCACTTACAGCTTATGGTAAAACACACCTATTTTTATTAAAAGGAATGTCTAATGTTCAGCCTTTCAGAACCAGGTCAGATAGCCTCCTAAGAGGACCTTCTTATGTTTCTGCTCCACTTTAGAACTTTCTGTGTTAATATTGCTCTAAATAATTTGGCCAGTAGCAGACATTTTCCTTTTTTCTCTGAGACTTACGCAGAGTGGTTCAGAGGTTTAGCTATGGAGCCAGACTGCCTGGTTCAAATCTGGACTCTTCTCCTTACTGTGTGACTCTGGCAGTTGACCCATTATGTACCTCAGTTTATTCATCTATAAATTGAGGCCAGTAATAACACCTGTTTTGTATGGTTATTTTGAGAATGGAGTTGCTACAAGTAATGTACTATGAACTTTCCTGGGACCTAATATGTGCTCAATAAATGTAGGAAAGATATTGATGATGATGGTGGTGGTGAGATTTGGCCAGTAATGCCATAAGGCGAGTATTTTTAAACTGTTATTCTCTGAGCATTCCATTTTATTAAGTATTAAATATCATGACTTTCTCAAAAGGTTAGAATCAATTCATCTTTCAGAAATATTCATGTCATTTAAAATATTCACATTAAGTAATTTTTTAAAAGATAGCTTATTAAGAAACACAATTTGATTCCATGTACTAATTGTTTACAATTTTTGTGCAACTTTTTTTTTCCCTGGGGCTACTGAGTAGATTTTTTTATTTCAGAGCCTAAGTAAAATAAGTTTCATATATATGGATCATTTCTATAATACCATCCTTCATATTTTAATCTTTCTCATATATTTCTAGGAGGAAATATTAATAAAATATTATTAGGTATTATAAAATCAGGGCAAACTACCCAGCATGGAAGATTTGTCCTTGCAGAGTTATTTTTTCTTGAAATTTTTTAAGATTGTTATTTCACACAGAACTTTATCATGCTTCTGTGGTCTTTTTTTATATGATGAATCCGTAAATGCCAGATTCAGATTTTCTGTCAAGAAGAATTATTTTTAGATCAGCCTTTAAAAAGGAGTGCGAGAGAGACCACAAAAAGAAAAACCTTTCATTATAATCCATACCCTTAACTCTGATGACTTTTATATTAATCTGGGTATAGAGGGAAACCACAAATGAAATTGAAATGTAAACAGTGTCTGGCCTAAATCTGTCTTTTGGTGGTTTTGTTATTACTAAAATATTAACAATAAAAATTCTATTCATAATTTCCTAAAAGTCTAATTTTTAAAATTTTTCATTTTGGTCCTTTGCTTTTCCATCTGTTTTTAAAAGTCACTTAGGAATAAAAATTTTTTTAAATAACCTTGGAAGAGATTTTAAAGAAAGCGACAGCATAAAAACAGCAGTCAATTCTCAGATGCCTGAGAATTTTCTCATTTGTTTCTTAATGGGATATGCCCATGAAAGAACTTCTGCTATATGTAAATGAGTTGTCCTATTTTCAGTCCACTGGAGCTCTCTGACCTCCCAGGTCTGGGAATAGTACAGACTTGAGTTGGGTTCTTTAATTTGTGATACCATTTAATTTTAATTCTCAACACACCAGCCCTTTTCTTACAGAAAAACTTCACCACAGGGTTGTTAGGATGAACAATGAAAGGCTCTCTTGAATCATACAATAACATGAAGAAATGACAGAAATGGAAAGAAGGAAGGAAGGAGGGAGGGAAATTTTAAAAAAGAAACTAACAGGTAGTTGGCTTAGAGAGTTGGATTAAAAACCTCGAGGCAGATGCCAAAAAACTAAATTATGTGGATAAAATATTAAAATGAAAAAAAGAAGCTTGGTCAGTCTACCTAGTACATTTTAATTTTTAATGGTTCTGCCAGTGTTTGTCATGTTTTTTAGTTGGAAAGATCTTGGTTACAGAATATGACTTTGCTTCATGGTGTGGTAACACTGGTCTCTGGTATTTAATATTATGTACAACCTGACTTGTATCTGGTTGGGGGAGGTGATTGACAGGTGCTTTTCATGGATAGAATCTTGTTTCTTGTGCTTTCCAGATTTTCACCTGATGGAAGACTAATTGTATCATGTAGTGAGGATAAAACTATTAAAATTTGGGACACATCAAATAAACAGTGTGTTAATAACTTTTCAGATACTGTAGGGTAAGTCCACTTTATATGGGTTGATTTACTAAGGATCCATTTAATTATAACAATTTTAATGACATTAAAGAAATTGAAATATTACATTTATTCTTTTATCCTAGGTTTGCAAATTTTGTGGATTTTAACCCTAACGGTACATGTATAGCTTCAGCAGGTTCTGATCATACTGTGAAAATCTGGGATATAAGAGTGAACAAATTACTCCAGCATTATCAAGGTAACAATTTCTGTAGCAAAAAGCTCAATTGTTGTGTGGTAGCCTCTGGGAAGCTCTCAAACCCAATCGACTATCCTTGGTGTGGTTTGGCCTCTTAATGAAGATCATGTGCTACCTTTGAACTGGCTAGAAAACAGTTATCCCCCAACAGCAGAGAGCCTGAGAAGCTGGAATAGATGCCAGAGTGGGGAGGGGGGGACCTTAAACATGATGTCAGAGATGGTAAAAAAAAAAAAGTTACTGTGAGATTTTCAAACTCTGTTTTCCTGCATTGTGTGTGAAGTCAGGGATAGAAATTGACTTTGAATTCTGAATTAGAAGGAGACACGAACATAAATAGGTATTATAAGTGGTGGAAAACAACTTCCTATCGTGACTGTGTATTCAAGCTAAAAACGAGGTGAATTGATTTTCTTGCTTAATATTAGATGAATATTAAGTCCACATTTCCACTTTTTAATACATGTAATAATAATACCTATCATTTCATTCAGTGTTTACCATGTAGCAAACGCTGTGCTAAATCCTCACAACAGCCTTAAGAGTGTTATTATTGCTCCCATTTTAAAAATAAGGAAATCGAGGCTTAAAGAGGGTAATTTGTTCAAGTAATTGATAGAACTGACTTAGGTTTTTTGTTTATAAAGTGCATGGTGGAGCAGATTTTTGATCACTTTGTTATACTGCCTCCTATTGGAAGGATGGCATCCAGAAATGAATTATCAAACATGATGACAAGATGCTCTCCTTCTCCAAATGTATCTCCACGCACTTCACCTCCTAGTTCTAGGCCATAATTGATTATTAAATTTAATTTGAGGGTAGATTGTATACCTTATGTGAGCCAATAGTAATAAACTTTTAGTTATATAGGGGATATATACAAGTACTTTATAGTTATGTGGCCAAAAAGATTTTCTTTCCATGACATATCATTTTCTTAAGTTATTCTCTCTCATTAGCTGCATAGTCAAGCTGTATGATGCCAAAATTCTCATCCATTTTAGTGAACCATATTGAATTTTGATGTGTGTAGAGATATTGCTTTAATGAATTCTTGTTTTCAACCTAATATTGCTAATTGGGCAAAGATGCATTTTGAGAATTAAGAACTGTTCTCTGAATTTTTGTTTCATTTTCTACAAATCAGTTCACAGTGGTGGAGTTAATTGTGTATCATTTCATCCTTCGGGTAACTATCTCATCACTGCTTCTTCAGACGGTACGCTTAAGATTCTTGATCTCTTAGAAGGAAGGCTCATTTATACGCTTCAAGGACATACGGTATAAACACTAAGATTTTTACTTTTTAAGTAATATATATTTTTAAGTTTTGATCAATTTTATTATGTTTTTATTATTTATTAGGTAGCAGCACACAAGAAGTTTTTATATCCAAAGCTATGTTTATGTCCTCTAGAAGCAACTCTTAGAAATATTATTTAATTATCAAAATTGATGTGTATTTTTCAATGGCCATTAAATTAATTCTCTACTGCTGTCTTCATCAGTATGTAGTGTAGTTACTGATTAAATGGTGGTGAGTAAGCTTATTCCCTACTTCTGATCTTTCCTCCCACTAGCTCTGGCACTCATGGCTTCTCATACCCTCTCACTTAATCCTTATTTGATTGGTATATTTGGAAGGAGAAATGGCAAGCATAGCCCAGCATCTTCTCCTCTCCTACTTTTAGGAGTGAGCCTGCCTTCACTATTTTCCTCTGCTACTTCATGTGAGGAGGCCTGCCCTTATATGGTATTGCTCATTCTGGGGTTCAGTTCTAGAAAGCTCACTTGACCACAGATAAAAGCCACATTCTCTTATAATATGTCTTTATTAGTAACAAAGGTGATATTTTGGGTCTCATATGCTTTATTCCTTTGTCTTATTTCTCAATTGGTTTATAACCTAATGGGGAAGAGGGCTGCTATTTATTGAGCCTGTTCAAAGACATACCCCCCGCCATATGTATTAAAGAGAAACTTTTTCAATATTCAAACGTCTCTAAATTTTTTAGAATACATTCATTTTTCTTTTCTTTTCTTTTCTTTTTTTTTCTTCCTTTGCATGTACTAGGTACTTCCTTTTAACCAAGTAAAAGCTGTTTACATGCAGGAATAAAACAAGTTTCATTGTCTAGGGGAGAAAAGGTTCTTTCTCCCCTTATATATCCTGCCTGGCTTTCTGCTTTACTTTATCATTTCTTTTGCATCTGTGTTAGTGTAATCAGAAATAGATACTAACCAGCTCAGATATATGTTTATCCATAGAGTTAGGCTAAATAGCACAGCCAGTAAATGTGGCCAAAGATGGAAATATCCATGAAATAAGCACAAAATAATGGAAAAGAAAAATAAACACAGTATTTTAGGGGGAAAACATTCTACACAAAGATGGAATTTTTCAGTATCACCATTTATGTGATTAGGTCACTTAAGTGGTATGATGAATTGAAGAAGGTTCTCCCTAATTAGAGAAAATATTCCCATCATACAAGGAGGGTTGTGTTTGTGTGTTTGTTTGTTTGTTTTAATTTGGGTAGTTACTAGTTGGAATTTCAAATCTTGGAGAAGGGAAAATATGGAGGTGAAGGTTCACGAAGCTATAATAACCTAAGTCTGTGGGATGGTCTCCTTGAAAAAGACAAATTGTTTTTCCCCAAAATGTCTCATATAGATTAAGGACATATAGATTAAGGACATACAAAATATACTAATATTATTGTTGACATGAGAAATAATTGCTCTTATCTTGGCTGAAAATTTGCAAAAAAAAAAAAATACGGTCTTGTTTAACTACGTAATCATTTCTGAATTTCAATTTCTCATTACGTCTCACCTAGATAATTGCAGTAACTTCTTAACTGAACCCCAAGCATTCATTCTTACTTACTCCAATATACCATTCACATAACCACGATATGATTTTCATCAATCACAGCTCTCCTCTTATTAATCTCCTCTTAAAACTCTTAGTGGCTCACTATTGCCTATATGAATGGAGAGCTCAGTGAAGTCTTTTGGAGTCAGGAAATGGCCCTTGCCTCATTCCCATCGCCTATATATATATATATATATATCATTCAGTTTCTTCTGGTGATTGATTGAATAGTGCCCAAAGTCAGAAAATATAAATATATATATCATTCAGTTTCTTCTGGTGATTGAATAGTGCCCAAAGTCAGAAAATCTTAACAGCCATTCTAATCAGCTTACACATATAAAAGCTTTTCTTTAAAGGAAAAAAGTTTATTTTCTTATTTTTATTAGTATTTCCTTTTTATTTAGTATCATTCATTTGTGTTTTAATGTAATCGGGTTATTTGATTATTTTTGCTCTGCCTGGATTAGTTGCTAGGATGAGTTTTGTAAGATTTATAGCATAGTAGTCTATATAAATTAAGATGAAAAAATAGTATTCACAGTAAGTTTGGCCATGAGAAAGCATCACCAAGTACTTTTTTTTCTTTTGTCTCCCTTTATTTCTTAGGGACCTGTCTTTGCTGTTTCATTTTCAAAAAGTGGAGAGCTGTTTACATCAGGAGGTGCAGATGCACAGGTTTGTCATTTCTTTCAGCTTCCTCTTTGATATAGTTAGGGTAAGGGAATCCTTATTCTCTAAGATTTTTACAACCAGCTAGTTTTGTGTATGTTAAAATGATTATCAACAAATTTATATTTTAAGTTAGTTTCAGGAAGTTTGCTATTTCATAGCTGGTTCTGGTCCTTTTTTGGAACTCAAATAGCAGTTATTTTCTTCTGCTCATTTTTACACTTATTAGACATACAACTGACACTGACTGAGTGCCCAGTATAGGTGAGGCACTCTTGCTTGAATTATTATTTTTATCTCCATGTCTTGTTTCTTCAAATGTTAAACTTCTTAAAGACAGTAAGAATACATCTTTTTTGGGAGCAAATCTTCATTTTTTTAAAAAATGACCAGAAGTAATTCGTAGCTAGATCTATTGACTAGGATGGCTAATCAAACCAAAAACAAAACTTTCAAAGTTTTAGACTTTGAAAATAGAGAGGATTTTAAGATAATAAATATTCGGGGGCAGATGTGGCTCAAGTGGTTGTGTGTCCATGTACCATATGGAGGGACCCAGGTTCGCTCCCCGGGACCTCCTGGTAAAATAAAAAAAAATAAAAAGAAAGCATGCAGGCAGGCCACCATCCCATGCGCACGCATGTGAGCCAGGCCCCGCGGAGCCACGCAGTAAGATGATAACGCAGCAAGGGAGAGACACAGGAGAGAGCCAAGACAAGACGCGCGGGAAGCCAGGAACTGAGGTGGTGCAGGTGGCAGAATGCCTCTCTCCCACATTGGAGGTCCCTAGGATCGAATCCTGGTGAAGACTGGAGGAGAAGGATGAGAAGAGAAGGCAGGAAACAGACACAGAGGATCACCCAGTGAATGGACACAGACAGCAAGTGGGGGGAGCGGGGAGGATAAATAAAGTAAATAAATATATCTTTAAAAAAAAAAAGATAATAAATATTGTCTTAATATGAATTTCAAACGGTCATGAAGGCAATTTGAAATGCAAAGTTCCCTCCACCCTCCCAAAAAAGGTGTTGAGAAATGATAGCATTGTTGAAAAACATATCTAGTTTTCCCGACTGCTTAAAAGGGCATTTCCTCATACTCATCAAAAAATCACTTCTATTGCCTGGAAATCAAAAACTGCCATAATGATTGACTTTTTTATAGGTCTTATTATGGAGGACTAACTTTGATGAATTGAACTGTAAAGATCTTATTAAAAAAAATCTCAAAAGATTACATTTTGATTCACCACCGCATCTTCTTGATTTCTACCCAAGAACACCACATCACCATGATGGAAAAATTGAGACTGTTGAAGTAAGTATTCTGTGCATAATTGTTGTTCTAATTTTAAGTGTCCATTGTGGGACTATAGATCAACTAGGTGCTTGGAATTATATTGAATAAAATAAAATCTAATCCTGCCTTGAAATAGCAGCACTTTGAGAAAGTCAGTTGTTGTCACTAGTAAAATAAAAGTGTCTACATATAGTAGTGTGTAATAGTGTCAGAGCCTCTGATTTTCTTCTTGAAAGTCCAGAAATAAAACTAATTTTTTTTTATAATAATAGGAAATGAAAAATCAAATCTAAGGTTTCTGGCGACTAAGAAGTCTAAACTAGCTTTCTACTCTAGATGTGTTTAAAGAGCTTATGAGATGGTTATTATGAGAACAGCGCTGATTGCCAAGAATTTTTTTTAACAGTTATCGAAATAGATGAAGCCATTTTATAACAAAATATATAATCTTATTGACAGTAAAAAAAAGAGAGAAAGAGATTTAGACATTATGCCTAATAATTGGGGCCATTTTGTTTGTCTCTAAAGATTTATTTTATTTATTTCTCCCCCCGCCCCCGCTCCTCCCTTGTTGTCTTGCTGCCTGCTCTCTCTGACCATTCATTGTGCACTCTCTGTGTCTGCTCGTCTTCTTTTTAGGAGGCACCAGGAACTGAACCCGAGACCCCTCCCATGTGGGAGAAAGACGCTCAATTGCTTGAGACACCTCGGCTCCCTGCTTTGTTGTGTCTCTCATTGTATTTTCCTCTTTGTGTCTCCTCCTTGCGTCATCTTGTTGCATCATCTTGTTGCGTCAGCTCACCGTGCCAGCCTATCGGGTCAGCTCGCTCTCTTGCTCGTCCTGTCCAGGAGGCACCAGAAACTGAACCCAGGACCTCCCATGTGGTAGGCGGGTACCCAAATGTTTGAGCCACATCCGCTTCCCTGTCTCTGTATTTTTAAATATGTAATTATCTATTTAGCTTTAAGTCTCTGTTGAGAAGTTCCTTTAGATCCTATAGATTTAAGTGTTCTTCTGTCTTCAAAGAAAAATCTATCTTCACTGAATACTTAATTGGTGTCAAACCTATTTTTTTCCATTTCTTTCAGGGGCTGATATCAGAAATCACTATTATCTGTTCATTTGAAAATTTCTTTTTATCATTGACAGAACCTTTCTTTGCCTTTGGAATTGGTATTTTGAGTTCCTAAGACTTATTCCTGAGTGACAACAACATGCCTTGTGTAGTAGTCATGCTGTGGCCCTATGCACCGTCCATGGTCTCCCTGTCCTCCACCCAAATGATTCTTTGATTTTGGTTTCCTAGTCTTGGTCTTTTCTGTTATTTTAGGCACTTCTGCTAGTGTTAGGTTGTGTATGTGTGTGTATGTATTTTAACTTTTTTGGATTACTTTCTAGAGCATGTTCAATCCAGCCAAATTTGGGATTTCTGTCGTAGTTTGTTCTTGCTAGCATTTAGTTTTGGTTCTTTGCTATGCTTTTCATTCTTTTCAACTTCTAACAGTCTATCTAGTTCTTCTAAGTGTTTAATAATGTGCTTTACTAGTTTTTCATACTACTGATTGTACCATCATTTATTTTATTTTATTTTTTGAAAGAAAAAATGTAATTTATTTATGGATCATCACTTTTTTTTTTCATTTTCTACAATTACAGGTATATTTGTTGATCCCATATGGAGCTGAAATATATTTTAATTTACCTCGAATTTCCTTTTCTTGTTTTACCAAACTGATTTTATTGACTCTTTTTGGGTTTTTGCTTGTTTGCTTTGGTTTGTTTTGTTTTGTTTTGAGCGTTTCTGAGGCTTGGTTGAGCTTGATCAGCAGTCCCCTGCTGCCCTGTCAATCCAGAGTGATGGGTGGCAGAATTGCAGACTGAGCCTGGAACCCCTTACTCTTAATTCAACTGTATTTCCATGAGAGCATGCTACCACAGCATTGGAGACTCAAGTCATTTTTTCTGTGACTTACTGTCAGCCCCAGCCCATTTACGATTCTGGAATTTCTTTAAAATGTCATTAGGTTGTCTGAGTAGCTGTGCTTTGACAACGTAGCCAGAAAGGAGCAAAACCACCTCGGTTGCTTTGTATTGTTAGGTCAGGGTGACCTAGGACATGCAAAGCCACTCACAACCATATTTTTCACATATTCACTTTAAAAATTCTGTTAAAAACTGATGTGCTCATCTTGGAATTAGAATTCAGTTATACTGTAGAGAATGTTGAGCATTGTGACTGAATTTTGTTTGTGGCCTTAAGAAAATCAGCCTCTGTGTACCCAGCTTCACTTATCTAAAAGGACTCATGGTTGCTTAAATTAAGTATCCAGTATAACTTATTTTTTTTAACCCTTAATTATGGTACAATTTTTAATTGGATACACTGCATTTTTTGAAGATCCTCTGGATAGGAGAGACCTTCTGTTTTGACAAGTATTTTGATGGGAGCCAACCACACTGCTTACAATTTTTTTTCCTTTTTTTTAGGAGGTACCGGGACTTGAACCCAGAACCTCATACATGGAAGCAGGCACTCAACCACTGAGCTACATCCGCTCCCCGACAATATAACTTTCAGATCCTGTGATGTAAAATGCTGGAGGATATGCATATGAAAAATCGAATGTTCATTTTTCTTTTTTTTTTAAACAAATCAATTTTATTGATACAATTAATAAAGCATATAATTTATCCAAAGTGTACAGTCAGTGGGATTTGACATAATCACATAGTTGTGCGTTCATCACTGCAATCATTATTAAAGCATTTTCATTACTTCAATAATAATAATAAACAAACAAGAAAATTCCTCACCTCTCAATCTCTCTGTTTCCCCTGCTGTACACAGCTGCTATTTCTGACCATTCTTGCACAACTATCTATTTGTTCATTAAGCAGTTTTACTGAGATACATTCACGTACCATATGATCTATACAAAGTGTATCATCACTGGCTTTTTTTTTTAGCTATCAAAAAGTCCCCCATTGTGAAATTGTAAAACAAACAGAAAAATAGACTGAAAGAAATTACAAATTTTAAATAAGCATTTCCTTTTTAAACTCTTAAATAAATCAAGGGGTAAAGTTTTCTGTCAAGAGGAAATCTCCTTTAGTATTATATTTGTTAAATATCAAATTGTTTTTTTAAGGCCTTAACTTCAAATTAATGGCTAAGGATCCCTTGCAGAGCCAAAAAAAACAAAAAACAAAAAACAAAAACCTACTAATTTAAAAATATCACTTAGAATAGAATAGTATGAATCAGGACAGAAGTTGTGCTATGTTCATTTGTGATTAGTAAATTTTACTTTGAAATACTAAATTTGCAAGATTAAATTTTTTTGTTGGTTTTCAAAATTTTAGGCAAGGTCAGTTGACATATGTTATTTTGGAAATATTTGGGAACTAGAAAAAAAATTTTTGAGGTCAAAATTCATGATTAAAAGAGAATTAAAATGTTATTAAAAGATATGGAGTAAACAATAGCTAACTGACTAATTTCTCTTTCTTTCTTTTTTTTTTTTTTT
>JAQZBX010037030.1:0-11510 GCA_029593785.1 Cabassous unicinctus | reverse complement strand
AATCCTGCAGAGTCTTAGACATTGGTCACCACCTGACTAAATATATAAATTGCTAATTCCCAAATGCATAGAGTGAGTGATATAGCCAAGTTGGTTTCACAATAAATGAGATAACAAAGGTCCCAGGAAACAAGACACGAAGGATACAATCCTAGGTTTTATGCATGAAGCATAAAATCACTAGCTATGAGGGGAGCAGATGTGGCTCAAGCGGTTGAGCACCCACCTCCCACATGGGAGGTCCCGGGTTTGGTTCCCATTGCCTCCTGAAAAAAACAAAAACAAACAACAAGCAAAACAAAAAAACAACTCAGGGAAGCCGATGTGACTCAGTGGTTAACAGCCGGCTTCCCACATACGAAGAAATCCCAGTTTCAGTCCCTGCCCCTGAGTACCTCAAAAAAAAAAAAAATCACTGTGTCCTTTCAGCTGGTGTAACTACAGAGCCTTTGCAGAGCTCCTAGTCTAGGCACTCTTTATTTATAAGAAAACATGAGAACAACTTCTTTCTTTTCTTCGGTGGAAATAAGGCCAATTTTTAAACAAGGTGTCTGAATGCTGCCCACATGTGCTATGGCATATCACTAGTTCATGCTGACTTTATCTGCTTCAGACTGTCATGAGCTGAACTGGACAATCCTGGCCCTTAGACAAAAAAACCCAAACCTCCCTCCTTAAAGGGGGAACTTAATGGATGTGGGTGGCACTCTTCTTTTGAGCTTTTCCTTCCTCTTTGGCATATTTTGATGGGAATAAAGTAGAACCATTCTTAGGGATGGTAATAGATCTTGGTGATAAAAAGGCATCAAAATAGCCATTGTAGAATATTGAGTGGCAGGAGAATTGCAGAATATTTTTAAAAAGGGACTATGGTTAGTGACTTTAAAAGAATTTAATAAAATAATTAATTGTTCTGATTTTTTAAGTTATAATGGCCATTTGAGATTAATCTATTGTTTGCATATGAAATTGTATAACAGGAAGGAACATTTTTTAACGTAACCAAATATTTGTGCAGTAATATTTTGTGATAGTCTAACCATGATTCATTGTTGTAAACCAGAAGTGATAAGTTTAAGTCTTCAAATCTGAGGCTTAGTTTTTTTTGTTTGTTTGTTTTTTTCATCTCAATCTGCTAATAAGGTTAAAACATTACCGTATATTATTTTTAAAAATCACTGCTTGTCTACCAATATTGTACTTTAGTTCTAGCTGTGGTATATGTTTATACTTTTTTGAGACTTGACAAATATTTTTAAGAGATTACATAACAGTAGTAGTACTATCTAACACTTACACAGCACTGTTCTAAGTGTTTAACATAAGTTGTCATTTAATCTTAAAAACTCAATGAGGTAAGTACCATTATTAGTCCCATAAGAAATTGAGGCACATGTAAGTTAAATGTCACAGCTAGTAAGTGGCAGCACTAGGATATAAACCCAGGCAGCCGGGCTCCCTTCTGTGCTTTTACCCATTTTGAGGGTATGTGTCAATGTAATCAAAATTATATTTCATCCAGTTAACAGATATCCAGTGTCTGTATGCTGGGCATTATATTAATTTCAGGGTCTGCAACAGTGAACAAGACATGTGTACTCCTTGCCTTCCAGAAGCTTGCAGAGTGGTGGAGGTATACAGAATTTGTTAGTGGAGGTGTTTATGCTCATGGACTCCCCCACATGATGGACACGAAGAATGTTGGATTGGAATGGTACCTTAATGCCCTGTAGGCTAAGCTCTCCCTTACACATGAACCCCTCAGTTACTTGCCCTTGTTCAGGGACAGAAAACTCAGCCCCTGAAAAGTCAGCCCATTCCAAGGAAATAATTTCAAGGAAATTATTAAAGTATTCTTTCCATGTTAGGGAGCGTTAATGTATTGTTAGTATTCCAGGAAGTTCCCAGCAAAGAACTTGCTTAACTACCCGTGTTACCTCCTCAGCCTGTTTTCTCTATAGAAAGGACTATACTTTTGGTCGTCCCCCTCTCCCCGCAAAGGGGACCGGAGATTGAACCCAGGACCCTGCATGTGGGAAGCCGGCACTCAACCGCTAAGCCACATCAGCTCCCCCGAGTTGGCTCCTTTGCCCATTTTGCCTGTTGTTTGTTTTCGTTTTTTTTAGGAGGTGCCAGAACTGAACACCCCCGGACCTCCAAGGTGGGAAGCAGGAGCTCAATTGCTTGAGCCACATCGGCTCCCCAACTGTACATTTTTAATACGAATTTCCTGATCCTTTTAATGTATGTAGTAGCAACTTGTGAAACAATGTATTAATAGTTATATGAAGAGTTTTCCAATCTGTGGAAGCGCAAGGATTTTTCTTTAAGAGATGCTGACTATTTCTTGGGAAATTCCAAACTCAGATAGTGAAACTTGATTGTATTTTTGTAGATAAACAATTTCATATCTACGCTAGGTGGCAGTAGATGAAAGAGAATAAAATGTCTGCAAGCCATTTCTTTGGATGGCTCGCCAAGGGTTGAAAGCAAAGTGAGCCACCCTGTTTTCTTTTACTTCAACTCTAGATGCACATCTAACAGGATCAGGCAGTATTTGTTTTCCACCCTGTGGGGCTGCCAGAAAGAAAAAGGTGTTGGCTAGCTGGGCTGATAGTCCATTTGTTCTCACCCTGGAGAGGTTTTTTCCTTCTTTACTAAAACATGGTGATTTCTGGATGTGTACATGTCCCCTTCTAACAGAACAGGGTAGATAATCATAATAGGCTCATACTACTTCTAAAACTATAGCTGTAACCGTCAAACACAATAAGTGCTTTTAAAATCATCCTCTCCTATCACTGATTTAGCCCCTCTTTATAACTGTACTCCTGGACTATTGGAATAGTATTCTCACCCTTATCCCCAATTTTGTTTTTATTTTATTTTTTGGTCCTTATGAACAACGCTGCTATAAACAATGTTGGCATTGCTGCACTTTCTACTTTTTGCAGTCTAATGGGTGTAAAAAGATATTTTGTTTTACTTTGTATTTTTCGCGTTACTAATGTTTCTGAGCATCTCTCATGTGCTGGTTTGCTTTTAGGTTTTCTCTTCTATATTTATTTTTCCTTGGGGTTGCTGTACTTTCCACATTGATTTGTAGGTTTTTCTGGTACATTTTTTATACTTGCCTGTTTTCAGTTTTAGACATAATATCTTTTCATGTTCCACTAATTATTAACTTAGTGATGTCAATTGTTTTTTTTTTTTTTTTAAGATTTATTTTATTTATTTATTTCTCCCCACCCCCTTGTTGTTTGCACTTGCTGTGTCTGTTCATCTTCCTTGTTTCTTTCGGAGGCACCAGGAACCAAATCAGGGACCTCCCATGTGGTAGGCGGGAGCCCAATCACCTGAGCCACATAAGCTTCCCATGTGCCTTTTTTTTTTTTAACCTTATGCCTTATGTTTTTCCTTTGCAGTTTTTGTCTGAGGTCCTTCTCAGTCCCAGGTCATATATTCTTATACTTTTTTTTCTATTAACTTTATAGTTTTAACCTAATATTTAGGTTTCTTTTTTATTTGTTGTCCACCTTTGTATGTAGTAATGGGCAGGGATCCATATAGTGAGCGAATTTTCTCAACTTCAAATCATCTGTCCTCTATTAATTTGTGGTGCCATTTTTATCCTGTGTTTTGTCTGTGTATACAGGGCTCTGATTCTGGGCTCTTTATGGTATAGCTTTCTATTTATTCAGGCCTTCTTTAATATCTTTACATGAGTTTTATCACTTTTTTCTATAAAGGTCTTTCACATCTTTGTATATTTATTACAATATATTTTTTTCAATTTTTATGGTATTTTAAAGTATCTTAAAAATTACATTTTCTAACTGTGTGCTGGAGTGCAGAAATGCACTTGATTTTGTATATTGATTTTGTATTGAACAATCCTGTTAAACTCTCTTATTCTAATGATTTACCAGTAAGATTCTTTTGGGATTTCTCCATAGGTAATCATATTGTATATGAATGACAATTCTATTTCTTCCTTTCCCATCCTTATATCTTAATACCTTTTATTTCATTTTCTTGTATGATAAACTCGCTAGGAGTTTTTTCTGTGTTTGAGGTGGGTCATTTTATTTTTAAAATCTCTTTATGGGTGAGTTACATTGATTTTCTAATGTAAAAACAACTTTTTATTCCCAGAAAATATTCAATTTTTATGGTGATTTTTTTTCTTATCCATTGATAGATTCAATAGGCTAATATTTTGTTTAAAATTTTTGCATCCATGTTCATGAAAATACCAGTATATTTTAATTTTAGAATATATTATGAAATGCCTTCTAGATTTTTACAAATAGCATCCAGTTTCTTATGGTAAAAATTCTAATGTTACTCTTTTTCCTTTTTTTAATGTATATACACAGATTAATCCAAAGCTGGAAGTAATCGATTTGCAGACGTCTAATCCCCCTGTTGTGGATGTCTTTTCTTTTGATTCTACCACAGTAAGTTTTCTTTGATATTTAAATGTTGCTTAATTATTTGGTACAATCCATTTTTCTTAAAATATGTGTGTGTTTCGGGGGGGGGCGGGCATGTATAAAATATAGGCGAAATGGCTTAACCTGTTAGCATACAGAGAACCTTGTGTAGGAAGTCATATTTGCAGTGTATCTAAATAGCCACAAGGTGGAGCAGCACCATCTTTGCTTTCAAGAGCACAAAACTCAGTCTAATCTATACTCACCATCTCATCCCCTATTAAGATGCCACCCAGGTAACATTTTACTTGCTATCTGAGAATAGATTTCCTCCTTTGTTAATTGTCTTTCAAAGCTCCTAAATCTCTTTCTAGTCTTTCTTTTTAGAAGAATTACTCAAAAAGCAGTGTTTAAAGGTGGTTTGGATTTTTGTTACTGTGATTACTGTTTCTTTTTGAGATTCCCTTATAAGGAAAGCAATCATTTCCCTTTGTTAATCACCCTTGATGGATTATCTAAAAATTAAGAAGTATTTCTAGTACTTGCAATTTTGTTTATAAAAATTACATATATATATGTATTTATTTACACTGAGTACATAAATTATATATATATATTTATGTACTCAGTGTATCCAGCATCTTCAAAGACTTTGAGTTTCAACCTTTCAGTTATGAGTCTATTTAGTCATTTCAAGGCAGGAGCCCTATTGGTCATTGTCACAGTCAGTCTTGCCAGTCAGTGCAAAAACTAGTGATAAGAACAAATGAGAGGAATGGCAAGGTCTTTGGTGATAGTGTCAATTTAGTTAATTTGGGGCAGGTTATTAATGTGTGGCAAAAAAGCAAACTGGTATTATGATACTACAAACTCTCTAATAGATATCAAGAACAGTGTTTACCATAGAAGAATTCTGCAGAGGACTAGGACATCTTGAGTCTATCCTATAACAGAAAGAACTCTGAATTTTAAAAGGTCCTTTCAGTGCTAACCCCACAGCATAGAAGATCTCTCATGAGAAGTTCCAGTGACAAGAAATCTGCTGGAGGGCAACCAAGAGGGTAGAAATCCAGAAATTGCTGGTGACAATTAGGACCTCAAGCTGGTCTGTGGTCTTGTCTTTTAGAGTGTTCATGTTTATAAAATAACCCTCAGTGTTCATTAATAACTAATGGAATTAAAAATTAACTAGGGGAGCAGATGTAGCTCAGTGGTTTGAACATCTCCTTCCCATGTATGAGGGCCCGGTTTCAATCCCCGATATCACCTAAAAAAAAAAATTAACTAGATCACCTAATTCTTAACATAGTGCCTGGCTTATAGTAGGTGCTTAATATATTTATGCTGAGTGAATTACTCAAAAGGCATGCTGTTGAAACTTATAAATTTTTTGAACTGGGTTTTTTCCCTTAGTAAGAGGGAACATAAGATAGGTGGTTGATGGGATGCTCCACCTCCTTGTGAGGTAGTCTGTAGACTAAAATTGGATGTTTCTGGCCTGGAAGATGTCACAGGGCATCAGAGGTCTTTGGTCTACCGTTTGAGATTTACTCCCCCTGACAAATGTTCTGAGCAGTGTGGTTTGGAGGTGGGTATAACTGCCACCTAGCAAGTGACACAGGGCATCTGTCACTTTGTGGTAATCCAACGATGCCAAAGTTAACTAGTTTATGCTGTAGGACTTGTTTTAGTTTCCCAGATGCTTAAAATAAATACCATGCAATGGGTTAGTTTAAACAATGGGAATTTATTGCTTATAGTTTTGAGGTTATCAGCAAAGTGATGCCTTCTCCCAAAAGACTATGATGTTCCGGTGCTGGCTGCTGGTGATCCTTGGGTCCTTGGCTTTTCTATCACATGATGATGTCCTCTCCTTTCTCTTCCGGGTTCCATTGGCTTGCACCTTCTGCTCCCCATGTGGCTTTCTCTTCATAAAGCCTCCAGTAATAGGTTTATGGCCCAACCTCATTCAGTTTGGCTACAGCTTAACTAAAAATAACATCTTCTAAAGCTCCTATTTACAGTGTGCTCACACCGCAGGAATAGATTACGATTAAGAACATGGTTTTTTTCTGGGGTACATAATTCAACCTACCATTGACCCTAACCCAGAGAATATGGTGTGGAGGGAACTTCTAGGGGACAATTCTGTGTAACAAACATGTGACAGATTTACAGTTGTGCTAGAAAACAGAATAAGGTTGAAGAGAACAATTAGTATCCATATGGGGGAAAATATTAGGTTGAATCATATGAAATTGCCATTTTGTAGGCAAAAGTGGTCTATTGGTAATTTCACATGGTTCAACCTAATATATAAGCATTAAAAAGAAGAATCCACTGTTAATATAATTTAGGTCCTTGGTGCATCATAAAAACAAAGCAAGCAAACAAACAAAAACAATAAAACAAATACATGTTTGCTATAAATTGGTTTGGGATTGTGCTGATGAAGCCCTACATAGGTAAATTCTTTTACAATCAGGAAAATATCTGAATGGCTCCAGACAATGCAGAAGTACTCCTAATTTTATTTATTTTACTAGCTGTCCATTCTCTGAACATATAGATGTCCATAAAACATTTAGATTTTTCTAGAGTATATCTCTAAAGTGCTTTCCTTTAATTTTTTTTAAAGATTTATTTTATTTATTTCTCCGCCCCTCCTTATTGTTTGTGCTCGCTGTCTGCTCGTCATCTTTTTAGGAGGTACTGGGAACCGAACCCAACACCTCCCATGTGGGAGGGAGGTACCCACACACTTGAGCCACCTCTGCTCCCTGCTTGTTGAGTCTCTCATTGTGTTTTTCCTCCTTGTGTCTCTTCGTTACATCATCTTGTTGTGTCAGCTCACCACGCCAGCCCATCGAGTCAGCTTGCTGTCTTGTTCATCTTCTTTAGGAGGCACTGGGAACCGAACCCGGGACCTCCCATGTGGTAGGCAGGCACCCAACTGTGTGAGCCACATCCGCTTCCTTCCTTTAAATTTTCAATGTATACATCTTTCTTTTAGTTTGTTGATAGATGATTAGTTATAAAACCAAAGTAAAAGCACTTTTAATAGTTTGCCTTCCCATTTATCTAGTGGTAAATAATTCTAAATCTGTCGTTAGTTGCTTTTCTTTTGCTGCTGCACAACAAATCAGACATCACTGTAAAGGAGATATGTTTCTGCTCTGGCATGAAGGACAATTGCATTAAATATTTTTGGCATGAACTTTGCATGTAATTATAATTGAAATACCAGATAAATCTTGGAAGCCAAAAAAAAGCAGAGTTTAAAGGTGATTTGGGTTTTTGTTATTGTGGTTACTGTTTCTTTCCGGGATTTCTTTGTTTGGTTTTTGTTTCTAGAAATTCAGTTCATCAAGATAGGATGTAAAAAATATTACTCTTCAAACCTTAATTTTCCAAATTTCTTAGTAGGATAAAAGCAGGTTTGTTTTGGTGTAAGAAATAGCTGGCTTTTTATTCCTGCTTTGGAATTATATTCAGGATGATTTGTAGATCTAATTATATTTATACCTTATCTATGCTCTGCTATCTTCTTATTACAGAGAAGAAATTATGGCATTAAGTGTATCAGTTGGTATCTTTGTAGTTTGCATTTGTATCTCTAGTGCCAGGCAGGAAATTTGATATAATATTTGGGGGTCAAAATAAGCTGTTACCATTCTGCGATTTTAAAGCTTTCTCACAAAAGCTTTGTTGTAAAGTGATATACTGGCTGTCATATAGAAATACCTTTAAAAAGTTGATCTCAAATTCCTGAATCTTTATTCTGAGTACATTAAGTAACTTACTATGCACTAATTTACTGAAGACTGTTAAATACAATATTCCACTTAAGTCTTTTAAATGTTTTCATTTATTTCATTACAACTAGATCAGGGTTTGTCATCAGAATTCTACTAGTGCATTTAGCATTAGTATTGACATGATGTGGCTACATGGGATGTTTCAGATATGACCTTCCAGCCCCCAAGAAAACGAAGCCAGATAGGAATTTCTCTTTTGCATCCTAATATAAAGTGTTGTTTTATTTTTCACAAAAATACTGACAGTTTTGATATGTTCATTTTAAGTTTTGATGTATTCATTTTATTATTTGTTCTACAAATGAACAAAACAAAATTGATAATTTTGATAGTATTCCTTTGATTATCAAAACCTTGGACACTTCTCAGAGAACTGAAACAGCTTTCTCATCTTGATCCTGGCACCCATGCAGAATATGCAGAATTTGAACGTAATGTGCATGCCTTTCCTTAGATTTAGGGAAGTGTTTCAGGTCAAGTGAATTCTTTACAATAAACTAAGAACTTGGCAATTTTATTATTATTTTTAAATCAATGGCCTACAGTTTTTTATTGCTCCACCCACCAAAATATTTAAAGATGTACTGCATGAAGGCATTATGTGAGATACTTAGGGCATTGCCAACCAAGCTGGCTGCCTGTCCTCAAGAAATGTACAACTTAATGCAAAGTGTTAATAATAGGGAAAACTGTATGTGTGTGAAGGGAGTATATGGGAACTTTGTATTTTCTGTATGATTTTTCTGTAAACCTACAACTTTTCTGGTGAAAAAAAAATTATTAAAATTCTATATGGCCAAAAAGAGCGTGATAGAAATAACAATATAAGAAATAAATGGCAGGTTCAATATACTGGACATCAAGTGTACATGACTGTCAAATGAAAAGTTTGTTAATCAAAGGAGATCATTAATGGGTTGAAGAAAACTGGGGGACTTGTCTAGAAGAAAACCTTTGAGCAGTTCTCAAGATGGGTAGAATTTTGATAGGAGCATTCCAGGTGGAAAATGCAAGGTTTAAATTAGATACCTCAGAAGTACCTGAAAATACTTAACCAAGGTAATGAAAGGACATTAAGTTGCCTAACTCAGCAGATAGCAGATGTGGTTGACTCCAGGTATGAAGTCCACTCACACTTACCCATGTTTCTCAATAAATATTTACTGAGCAACTATTCACTGACTTAAGTGGCTTTAGGGAGAGTGAAAAACAAAAATGCCTGCCTGGAGAAGCAAGCTTACATTCTTCGTTCTAGTATGGAACACAAGCAATTCACAGGTAAAAAGGTAAACTATGCAATATAGTGTACAGAAAAAAACAAAACACTGGAGGCAGAATAGGATGAAGGGTACGATTTTAGACAGTATGGTCAGGACAAGAGTCATGTGAGAGGTGACATTTGAGTAAGAACTGAAGGAATGAAGGGAATGAGCCATGTGGTTATCTGAGAAGATAACTTCAGGCCTGTGGGAGCAGTGAAAGAAGGCCAGATGGAAATGAGATAGGAGCCACGAAGAGTTTTCTGCTGAGGAGGGACATGATCTGACTTAGGTTTTAACAGGTTCACCATGGATGCCATGGTGAACAGGAAGCAGCAGTGACTCGACCCAGGGTGGAAGCAGAAGAGGTGCTGATAAGTGTTCAGGTTCTGGATATGTTTTGAAGGTCAAGCCAAGAGGATTTCCTGACAGGTTGGATGTCAGCTGTGGAATTCCCTATCTCCTTTCCCCAGGGACAGTGAGGTGTAGTCCTGAGTAATCTCAGTGTTGCTGAGATTATCTCTTGGCTCTGCATAGTTTTGGCAGAAGGGTTGCTGAGAAAAAAGGAGTCCTGGTTTTCCCATCATCTGATCTACGATTAGGAAAAGGCTCAGTTGAATCAGTGACTTCTCTGTGACTTTGGGAAGCACAGTGTTAAAACCCATTTCTCCTTCCTAGAGGTTGTTTAGATTTGCACCTTTCAGCAAGGAACATTGCTTTCTCTTCTGGAAAGATGTCACCTCAGCCTATTTTTAGGAAGTTTCCTTGGTCCCGTTGAGATTGTCATAAAGTATATGCTACCCGAAAAATATTAGAGTATTGACAAAATATGTGGAGATACAAAGAGTAAACTTGCAAATACAGAGAGAATATTTCCGTGGCTGTTGTGGCAACAGTTCATCCTGGTTACTAGACAACATTGCATAACTAGTTCAGAGTTTTTCCAGTTCCTAACTGCTGATGTAAGCAGAGATTTGGAAAGACTTAGTTGAAAGAACACAGTGTATGCAAATCTAAATGTCTCAAAACTAAAATTTAAAACCTTGAAAGTGTAAAGTGGCAATATGTAATTTATTGTCCCCAAATTCCCAATTTGCTTTTCAAGGGAAATTGATAAAAATCACGTTGCACCAACCTCTTGCTTTCTGTACTTTTCTGTATGCTACCATTCCTGGATTTACATAAGAACATCCTCTAAATTTGGGGTCAGGTGAAGTTCTTTTTTAAGTTTGTAAACTTTTATAAGGTGGCATTTGAATTGTACATTTAGTACATGTGACTGAAACTGTTCATAACATTACGTCCACTTACTAAACTTTAGGACACAGACATTATTTATGGTATTTGGGCATGGGTTCAGTTGCCCTACAGTATCTTTGTGCTGCCCCTGCTGTGAGGGTTTGAAAGGAAATGAACATAGGAATCTGTAGGATCCAGCTCTTTGGGCTCACAAGCTGGTGTCTTCCACAGTTTGCCCTCCTTTTATTAAAAGACTTTTAAACTTAATTTCAAAGAGAATAAATATGCCAAGTGGGATATAGTATTTTTTTTAATCCAGTAGCTCAAAAAGTTAAATGTATACAGATCTAAGATATTTAATAGAAGTAAAAAAGGAAATCTTACCTTGAGAAATAATTATAAAATGTTCCCCCCCTTTGAAATTGTAAGAAATGAAATATTAAATTGCCAAAGGCATTAAAAATAATAGGATATACAAGATAATTGATAAAAGTAAATGAGTAGAAATACATTTTCACAGGTCTCTTACCATTTAGAAATAGAAAATACAACGTTTATATATTTTTTAGCTACAAGCTACCTTAGAGATAGAAGAGAAACTATTAGACATGGGAAAAAGACTATTTCCAAATTAGCTGGATCCTTGTTTTTGAAGTCCGTCCTGACCCACATGTCATAAAAACTACTAGCAGTTGTGAATGCAATGCCTGACCTTTTTCAAAAATGTGTTTGGAGATTTGTTAAAAAAAAAAAAAAAG
>JAQZBX010037029.1:0-24146 GCA_029593785.1 Cabassous unicinctus | reverse complement strand
TAAACCAATTTCTCAGTGCTTTGATCAGCAATGTTTTAACACATACTTTCTTAATGAGTGGGAAAATATTCCCTCGTTATTCCACTTTTTAAAAAGTATCATCCCAAATTACTCTTTTTGGGAAACATGGCTAAGGTTCACATACCTGCATTTTTTGTTAAATGGTGAACACTAATTTTAGGGGGATTGGCAATATGGTTAGCTTAATCATCAATCTCACAGCCAGGGCAGGAACCCAGGGGTTACCATGGACATTAGTTCCTATTACTGATATAATTAATTTCCACAAACTTTGTGGCTAAAGCAACATGAACTTGTCAACTTTCAATCCTGAAGTCAAAATTCCAAAATGATCCTTACCTTTTCAAAAACCATTATGTCTTCAGGGCTGTGTTCTTTTTGGGATACTCCAAGCAATATCTACTTTTTACCACATTTTTCAGCTTCTTAGGGATTTCTCATATTCCAAGGCTCATGACCCTCTTCCATTTTCAAAACCACCCATGACCATGGAGTGTTTTCACATGGCATCATTCTGACAGTCACTTCTCTGCTTCCTCTTTCACATTTTGCCTTAGTCAAAATTATCCATGATAATTTCCCTATTGATGGGTCAACTGATTAATTTAGTGCCATCTCCTAACTTAGTTGTCTTATGTCATGTAAGATAACATTCAGAGGCTCCTGGGATTATAACATAGGCATTGGTGGAAGCACATTATTGAGCCTACCTTACCATAGGCACATATTTGACCAGAGATATAATCTGCAGTCTGCTGTATGAGTTACTAGGAAAACATGTATAATTTTCATTTAATAGCAGAAAAAAGACAGAATTAAAAATGAAATGATCAGTAAATAAGCCATACAAATAAGAATATACATTGTATGAGTTCATTTAAATAAAAATCTGAAAGGAAAATATAACTCCTGGTTTTACTATTCTGAATTTTGTTTTGTCTAATCATGAAAGGGATGACAGTAACTTGACTTAGAGATCCTCCATGGCTGGCCATGTCCTGATTTTTTGTCTGGGTTCTGGTTACATGACTAACAATAGTCAGCCAAAGGGGTGCTGATGCAAAATACCAAAACTCTGTTGGCTTTTACAAAGTGTATTTATTTCAGGTAGAAGCTAACAGTTACCAGACCATAAAGCAAAAGTTACTTCCCTCACCAAAGTCTGTTGCCTCATGTTGATGCAAGATGCTGGGTGATGTCTTTGAGGGTTCAGCCTCCCTCTTCCTCTGAAGGCTCTGTTGTCTTAGCATCTTCCAATATCAGCTTAGGCTGGCATAATCTTGTCCCTCTCTGGGGAATCCTTTTTCTCTGGGCTCAACAGCTTAGGGCTCTGGTCTCTGCAACTGCAACAATCATACAAACAGCTCATCTCTCTTCCCAGGGACTTTGCTGTGACTAGTGGAGGCTTCGCTGTTTCCTCATGTATCTCCTCTGCATTCTTCTCGTGTGTGTTTACTTCCCAGGGCTCCAGTTCAAAAACCCTCAACTCTGTCCCTTGTGTTTTCTCTGTGAGTCCCCAACCACCAAGGGGTGGGGACTCACTCAATGCCTTATTACATGGTCCAATCAAAGCCCTAATCATAATTTAATCAAGTAAAAGTTAACCTCAGTCAGACAAGGTTACAAACATAATGCAATATCTATTTTTGGAATTCATAAATAATATCAAACTACTACACATAGACTATAATCATTTTTGTTTTTATGCTTTTTGAAAATTCATTCAGCTTTTCAAATGACACTTTTCCATCTAGATGTTATACTTCACAAAAAGGAATTTTGAAAAAGACCAACCAATTACTTCTCTATGTACTACATCCCTAAATCTGCTCCCAGTCTTTCTTATTAAGATGTGGGTTAAGTGACTGGAGGTGCAGAAGCTGGTCTTTGACCATGAAGATGAAAACCCATGTTGAGTAGACTAATTCTTTTTATTTTATAACACTTTTAAATACTTTCCATTTAACTTAAAACATATCAAGTGAATTTAACCATTTCATTATTTTACATTTCACTTTTACATCTTTATCATGACTACATTAATTAACAGGTAATTTATGTCAGCAGTATAAAAAAAACTATTTTTCTCCATTATTTTATGAAAACCTAAGATTTCCAATAATATCAAGATTATCTTCTTCTTACCACCAGGTTTGTTTGTTTTTTATATTTTAAAAGATGCTTAGATTACATAAATGTTATACAAAAATTACAGGGATTCCCATGTTCCCCCTCCCACACCTCCCACAACCTCCCACATAAACACATTCATTAGTGTGGCACATCACCTGCAGTGGATATACACATTCTGGGGCTTTGCCACTAAACATGGACCATAGTTCACATTGAAGACCATACTCTCTCCCACACAGTTCTGCATGGTATATGCTGATACAAAATGGCCTATATCTGTCATTGTAATGTCACTCAGGATAATTCCCAAGTCTAAAAAAAGCCCCTGTATTATGACTACTTTTCACTCTCCCTGTCCCCAAAGCATCCAGTGGCCACTGGCTCCACATTCAATGGTTGACTCACAATATGTCTACAACAGAATACCAGTAAGTCCTCACTAGTCCATAGCTCTTCCCCCAATCCTGAGGAGTATGTGAAAGTGATGTCCACTCGACCTTCAAGTGAGAGGGGGCTTACATACCATGGATAAGATGGATGGGATTATCCTGCCTGCAGCTGCAGACTCTCCCCATTCCCTAGGATGGCCATTGTCCATCATCATCTCCTTGCCAGGTGTCTTTGGTGAATCCATTGAGCTGTAGAGCAGGAGTTGCAGTTCCACCAAGATTCCAGGCACAGCTGGCATATGGGCAGACCAAAGGCTCCAGTCTCTGGAAGTACATCTACAAACTCCAGCACCACATATACGTTTGAATAGAAGGGACTGATGGACCATGTACTGGGAGGACTATTTGAATTCACCTCTGTCACTCTCAGGAGCACAGTTTCCAAAGTATAGACCACTGATAAGGCATCAATGTCAGGAGCTATCCCCCCTTTAATAGGACCTGGGTATCTCCAGAGATCTCAGGAGCACCTCTGTTTGGGGTGATATCCACTTTGGTGTTCTATGAGATCCTACTGAGGTTTGCATAAATGTTACGTCTGGAATGACCTCCCAACTCTCTTTGAAATCTCTTAGCCAAATGAACTCATTTGTCTTTACCTTTTCCTCCTTTTATTCAAAGTCTTTTTCCAGTCATATTGCCATTTGGCACTTTGTAGTAATCCCTCATTGCCAGGGTGGCTCATCCCTGGGAGTTATGTCTCATGCTGGGGGGAAGGTAATGCACTCATATGCTGAGTTTGACTTAGAGAGAGTCCTCATTTGAGCAACAAGGATGCTCTCAGGTGGCAGCCTTTAGGCAACCCATAACAGTAGGCTAAGATTCAATTACAAGAGCAATGACTCATAGGGCTAGTCATCAATAACGAGAACCCATTAGTGGATGATCCTCCTTTGCCAGACACTGCCCCTGAACTTCGGGGACTGTTGCTGCTCCCTTGGAGAATGTGGCAGAGCTCTCCAGGCTGGGAATTCAGTATTCTCTCATTTATTGAGTGATTCTCCACCCACTGTGACCATGCCCAACCCTTGATCATTTGAACAATTTTATGTATCTTTTATATATATTCAGGTGAACTTCCTCCCATGAAAATCCCATCCCTGACACCGACCACCAATGATCATCTCCTGCACCCATTGTAACCCTTCTGTGATCCAAATCTTCCTTAAAGATGAAGCCCATATAATAGCCAAATACAATTAATAGGAAAATGAAATAATAATGATAAGTTTAAATGTAAGAGATAAAATACATGGAAAATTAAAAAATGACCACGAAAAATAATATAAAATTAAAGGATTGGGATATTCAAAAAATGGGAAAAAATTTTAAATATGTTTCCTTTTATCACTGCATTATCAGGTGTCCAGTATGTACCGTGGAACCTTCCCCCTCTCAGTCCTCCATGTCTCCCAAATTTTCATTTAATTTTCAAAGAAGTTTTAGATTACAGCAAAGTCACACACAGAATACTAGAGATTCTCATACACTCAACCTCCTCCCCCTTTCCTCACCCCATATTAAAAACTTTTTGTATGTGGATTGTAGCATTTTTATAACTGTTATACAGATAATGAAACATAGCTACTAAACATTGTCAATGATTTACAGTATAGTTTACCATTTAGATGGTAAAATTTAATAATTTTTGATGATATTTACCATGTCCTGTGTCCATCACTGTAAGGTAAAGAAGAACATTTCCCCTGACTACTAAATACCCATTGTTTGATCTATTCTGTTCCTCCCTCCCCATCCCAATGGGGCACATGACATACCACTGTCTTGACTCATTGAATGATGAGATTCATAGAGAAATGCAACAAGAGGTCTTGACAGGCTGATTGTTCTACCCTATTAGGAACCACCCTGGCTCATAAGAGATGTTGACATGTCTGTTTCTGGGGGAATTGGTCCTCCCAAATATGGGGATCCATCTCCTTCCCACTCACTGTATGGGTCTCCACTCACCAACACAACACATTATGATAGGATGAACCTCACACACTTCCCAGAAGCCTACTACAGATGTGCCCCATCCTGAATGCCCCCCCAACCAACACCCTAAACCAGTGACACTACCTTGTCGTATTGCCATAAGAGCATTCCCACAACTGCGCTACCAAACTCATTCCCAAATCCTGTGTTCACCTGGTCCCTCTCCCATCTCTTCCCCCAGTATCTTGGGTATTCAGACCTGCCCTTCCTAATCTACCCACCTGTCAGCTGTGTACCACCAAACCCAGTAATATCACTAACCACCTGTCCTATCGTTCAATATGCAACTATATTTTATTACTTTACCATAGATTATGTCTGTAAAGGTGATGGCTCACAAATTTATCTTCTCTTTATCTCTCTTGTTAACCTATCTTTCAGACAATGGTTCTCAGACACTGCCCACTTTCCTCAATTTAAATCAGTGAGATCATGTACTGTTCATCCTTCAATGCCTGGCTTGCTTCACACAACACAAGGTCTTCAAGGTTCATCCATGTTATTCTGTGTGTTAGCACTTTATTCCTTCTTACAACTGAGTAATATTCCATTTTATGTATGTACCACATTATGTTTATCCATTCATCTTTTGATGGTCACTGGGGTTGATTCCAACTTTTGGGAATAGTGAACAATGCTGCTATGAACATTGGTGTGCACATATCTTTTCTTGTCTTTGCTTTCAAATCTTCTGAGTATATACTCAGCAGAGGATTTGCTGGATCATATGGAAGATCTATTGTTAGTTTTCTGAGGAACCACCAAACTGTACTCCACAGTGGGTGGACCATTCCAAAATCCCACCAGTAGTGGATGAGGGTTCCCATTTCTCCACGTCTCCATTTATAGTCTGCTGCTTTTTTAATAGCTGTCATTCAAATGGGTGTAAGATGGTATCTCCTTGTAGTTTTGATTTGAATTTCCCTAATAGCTAGTGATGTCAAGCATTTTTTCATGTGGTTTTTAGCCATTGGTATTTCTTCCTTGGAGAAGTGTCTTTTCAGGTCACTTGCCCAGTTTTTGAATTGGTTGTTTGTCCTTTTATTTTGAAAGTGTAGGATTTCTTTATATATGCAGGATATTAGGCTCCTATCAGATATATGGCTGCCAAATATTTTCTCTCATTGGATAGGCTGTCTTTTCCTTTCCTTGATAATGTCCTTTGAGGTGCATAAGTTTTTAATTTTGAGGAGATCCCATTTGTCCATTTTTTCTTTTGCTGCTCGTGCTTTGGGTGTGAAGTTCATGAAACCTTTTCCTATTACAAGGTCCTGTAGATGCTTTCCTACATTTTCTTCAAAGGTCTTTATGGTTTGGGCTCTTATATTCAGATCTTTGTTCCATCTTGAGTTGATTTTGGCTAAGGTGTGAGATGGTGTTCCTCTCTCATTCATTTGGATATGGATATCCAGTTTTCCAAACACCACTTGTTAAAGAGGCCATTCTCTCCCAATTGAGTGGGCTTGGTCGCCTTGTCGAATATCAGATGACTATACATGCAAGGATCCATATCAGAACTCTCAATTCAGTTCCATTGGCCAGTATGTCTATCCTGTTCCAATAACATGCAGTTTTGAGCAATGTAGTTTTGTAATATGTTTTAAAGTCAAATAGTGTGATACCTCCAGATTAATTTTTCTTTTTCAATATGTCTTTGGTGATTTGGGGCCTCTTAACTTTCCAAATATATTTTGTAGTTAGTTTTCCCAGTTCATTAAAAATACAGTGTTGATTTTTATTGGGATTGCATTAAATCTGTAGATTAGTTTGGGTAGGATAGATATCTTGATGATGTTTAGTCTTCCTATCCATGAAGAGGGACTATTCTTCCATTTATTTAAGTCTTCTTTGATTTCCCTTAACAGTGTTGTGTAGTTTACTGTATATAATTCCCTTCCATCTTTAGTTAAATTTATTCCTAGATATTTGATTCTTTTAGTTACTATTATAAATGGTATTTTTTTCTTGATTTACTCCTCAGATTGCTCATTATTCGTGTACAGAAATGCTAATGATTCTTGAGCATTGATTTTAATGCCTGCAACATTCCTTAACTCCTTTATAAGTTGTAGAAGCTTTGTTGTAGATTTCTCATGGCTTTCTATGTATAGGATAATGTTGTCTGCAAATAATGAAATTTTTACTTCTTCTTTTCCAATGTCAATGTCTTTTATGTTTTTCTTGCCTGAGTGCTTGAGCAAATACTTCTAAGACAATGTTAAATATGAATGGTGATAGTGGGCATCCTTGTCTTGTTCCCAATCTCAGAGGGACTGCTTTTATCATTTCACCATTGAAGATGATGTTAGCTTTGTGTTTTTCATATATACCCTTTATCATATTCAGAATGTTTCCATCTATTTAAATCTTTTGCAGTGATTTTAACAGGAAAGGATGCTGAATTTTTGTTTGAATGCTTTTTCTGCATCTATAGAGATGATCATGTGATTTTTTCTTTTAATCTGTTTATGTGGTGCATTACATGGATTGATTTTCATATATTGAATCATCCTAGCATACCTGGGATGAAACCCACTTGGCCATGGTGTATTTTTCCTTTGATATGTTGTTGAATGCGATTAGCAAGTATTTTGTTGAGGATTTAAGAATCCAGGTTCATTAGAGAAATTGTTCTGTAATTTTCCTTTCTTGTGGTATCTTTGTTTGGCTTTGGTATTAGGGTAATGTTGGCATCATAGAATGAGTTAGGCAATATTCCTTCTACTTCTATTTTTTGGAAGAGCTGAAGTATGAATGGTGTTCACTCTTTCCAGAATGTTTGGTAGAATTCATTTGTGCAATCATCTGGTCTTGGGCTCTTCTTAGTAGGGAGGTTTTTGATGACTGAGGTGATCTCATTACTTGTAATTGGACTGTTGAGTTCATCAATTTCTTCTTTCATCAATGTAGCCTGTGAGTAAATAGAAATTTGTTCATTTCCTCTAACTTATCATTCTTGTTGGTAAATAGTTTTTCAAAGTATTGTCTTATGATACTCTATATTTTTGAGGGGTCAGTAGTGATATCTCCTTGCTCATTCCTTATTTTGTGTATTTACATCTGTTCTCTCTTTTTTTTAGTCTGGCTAAGGGTTTGTTAATTTTATTGATCTTCTCAAATAACCAGCTTTTGGTTTTGTTTATTTTTTCCAGTTCTTTCTTATTCTTTATTTCATTTAATTCTGCTCTAATCCTTGTTATTTCCTTCTTTCTACTTCCTTTAGGCTTAGTTTGTTGTTGTTTTTCCAATGCCTCCAAATATGCAGTTAGGTCTTCAATTTGAGCTCTTTCTTCTTTTTTAATATATGTTTTTATGGCTATGAACTTCCCTCTCAGGACAGCTTTGGCTGCATCACATAGGTTTTCATATGTTGTGTTGTCATTTCATTAGTTTCCAGGTAGTTACTGATTTCTTTTGAGAGTTCCTCCTTGAACCATTGTTTGTCTAAGAGTGTGTTGTTTAACTTCCATATCTTTGTGCCTAATCTGTTTCTCTGGCCCTTAGTGATTTCCAGTTTCATTCCATTGTGGTCAGAGAAATTACTTTGTATAATCTCAATGTTTCTGAATTCACTGAGAGTTGTTCTGTGGCCTAGCATGTGGTCTATCTTGGAGTATGATCCATGTGCACTCGAGAAGAATGTAAATCTATCTGTATTTGAGTGTAATGTTCTGTTTATGTCTATTAGGTCCAGGTCCTCTAATGTATTATTCAGAGACTTTGTTTCTTTATTGATTATCTGTCTAGATGTTCTCTGTAATGGTGACAATGGTGTATTAAAGTCCCCCACTATTTTTGTCCAGGCATTTATTTCTTCACTTAGTTTTTCAAGTGTTTGCCTCATGTATTTTGAGGCACCCGGATTTTGCATAAGTGTTTATGATTGTTTCTCTCTTCTTGAGCAATTACTCCTTTTACTAAAATATAGTGTCCATCTTTGCCTCTTACAATAGTTTTGCATTTAAAGTCTATTTTGTCTGATATTAGAATAGCTATTCCTGCCCTTTTTTTTTGGCTATTGTTTGTGATTCTGCTATCCTTCTGTTCCCTTTCCTTTCTCTTCTCCTTCTGGGATGCCTATAATGCATATGTTTGTGCATTTTGTGTTGTCAGTTAAATCCCTGAGTCCCTGCTGGATTTTTTCTAACTTCTTATCTATCTGTTCTATTATCTTTTTTAGTTCAGATGTATTGTCTTCCACATCACTAATTCTTTCTTCTTCCTTTTCAAGTCTGCTGTTATGGAAATCCAGCGTCTTTTTGATTTCTTGGATTGTGCCATTGATCACCATCATATCTGTTATTTTTTTATGTAAGTTTAAAATTTCTTCAGTATATCCTGCCAGTGTCTTCTTAATATCCTTAATCACTTCCTTCACTTCATTAAGTTGGTCCATGATATTTGTTTGGAAAGCTTTGATTAATTGTTCGATGTTCTGCAACTCTTTCTGGATTTTAGTTTGTTCATTGGACTGGTCCGTGTCTTCCTGTTTCTCAGTTTGGTTTGTAATTTTTTATTGCCCTCTAGTCATCATTTTATCTTAATGAGTTTATTCAGTTGATTACCTTCTCTCTCTGCTCTAGAGTTTTATTTAGCTGGTGGTTCTGTGTGTGTGTTAAATTTTCTCTTTGACACTTTGTTCTTCTTATTTTATTTCCTTGCTTCTTTCTATGTTCCCTTGAAGGCAAAAGATTAGGGCCAGAGGAATTGAAAGATGTGAGAAAGGAAGATGTATAAGAGTAGCATTGATAAAACTTAGAAGAGGGGCTGTATAAGACTTAATAAAATGAATATTTCACTCATGTACACTGTGTAGAGTAATAGGGGAAAAAATTGGATTGTCTGCAATGGACTGGGAAACCAAATAGAGGAAAATACATATAATGATTTAGATGGCCAGAATGATGAGGAGAGAGAGAAAAAGTAAAGAAAGAGCTGAAAGGAAAAAGTTAATAATAATTAAAAAGAAGAAAAAGAATAGCTAGAATAGAAATTTGCACCCTTGAAGTTGTGGGCTAATGAAAAAAGGTGGTAAGTAAGAACCACAACAGAAAGCAGATGACAGAAAGATGAAGAAAGTAAAATAGATAGCATTGGAAGACAAAATCAATACAGACATAGAATGGGAAATCATGGAAGAAGAAGCACAGCAAAGAAGAGACAGGCTAGCAGCACCTAATTTAAGAAAAGAAAAATGGTGGGAGTAAACAAGAATGAAAAGCAAGAGACAAAAAATAAACAAAAACAAACAAACAACCACACAAGCAAGCAGTCAAACAAAGCTAAGGAAGAACAGTGTTCCCTCTTGGGCCCTTGTTGAACCTCTCAGCCTGGTCTTTTTCATCAATCAATTGCTGTGCAAGGTTCTATCTGCAGGTTTTGAGGCAGATTTTAGCTATTAAAGTAATTTTTAAAAAAATCTTTTTTTTTTAAAGCGACTGTCTTCTTCTTCTTCTTCTTTTTTTTTCTGGTGAAATATGGGACCCAAAAGAAGGCATCTTCTAGAACACCCCCTTCACCAAGGGGACCCTAAATAGGCTCATGGAAACCAATCAAGCACTTCCTACTTCCTGGCCTGTTAGGAGCTGAAGCTCTGATGCTTGTCAGTGCAAAATGATAAAATTGGCTGACTCCACCCACTCTGGAGCCACGCCTCAGTATTACTGGGCTGTTAGGTAAATCAGGCCCCTCAGCAAATTTGCCTCTCCCCACAGCCTGGTGCTGCTTCAAGCCAGCTTATTTGCTCTCCAAATCTGTGAGGGGATCCAGGCAACCAAACCCACGGAAAGGAAACCCCTCTCCACCTTCTGTCAGAACCTTCCCACTCTAGGAGAATGCTCCCTTTCCCCAGGTTGCCAGGAGGGGTCGGGTGTATCCTTGGCCACCTAGGTAGATCAACCTTCCTCAGCAGATTCACCACGCCCCTCAGCCTGGTGCCACTTCAAGACAGCTATTTTGTTCCCCAAATCTGCAAGGGATTCCAGGCAACCAAATCCACAGAAAGAAATCCCCTCTTGACCCTCCACCAAAACCCTCACATTCTTGGAGATCGCTCCCTCTCACTGGGTTGCTGGCGGGAGTCGTGGCCCTTCCAGCCTTTTTCTATGAGGGTGGGGCTCAGCTGTCTGTGTCAATTACCACAGGCAAGGGAAAAACTCATTAATCTTTCCTAAGCAATCCTTCTCACAGTCCAGCTCCCTCCAGATCTATGTCCCCAAGGTTCTCGCTCCATGCATCCCCAGCACATACCCCTCAGGCAGGATCCTGTCCCCAATCAGCCATCCTTCGAGAGTGAGTTAATGAGTGCCCTCCTAAAACAACACCATCTTCAATCTCCTCCTCTTTCTTCTTTTTTGATATATGTGTTTTTGTCTGTGGATTTCCCTCTCAGTATAGCTTTTGCTGCATCCTATAAGTTTTTATATATTGTGTTGTCATTTTCATTCATTTCAAAGTAGTTACTGGTTTCTTTTGAGATTTCCTCCTTGACCCACTGTTTGTCTAAGAGTGTATTGTTTAACTGCCATATCTTTGTACCTAATCTGGTTCTCTGGCCCTTACTGATTTCCAGCATATTCCCCTTGTTATCAGAGTAATTACTTTGTATAATTTCAATCTTTCTGAATTCATTGAGAGTTGTTCTGTGGCCTAGCATTAGTCTTTCTTGGAGAATGATCCATGTGCATTCAAGAAGAAAGAATATCCCACTGTATTTGGATGTACTGTTCTGTATATGTCTATTAAGTCCAGATCTTCTAATGTTTTATTCAAAATCTTTGTTTCTTTATTGATTCTCTGTCAAGATATTCTGTCTAATGATGACAATGGTATATTAAAATCTTCCTCTATCATTGTAGAGGCATCTATTTCTCCACTTAGCCTTTTCCTGTGTTTGCCTCATGTATTTTGAGACTCCTCAGTTAAGTGCATAAATGTTTATGATTGTTCTTTACTCTTGAAAGATTACCCCTTTTCCTAATATATAGTGTCCATCTTTGTCTCTTGCAACAATTTTGTATTTAAAGTCTATTTTGTCAGATATTAGTATAGCTACTCCCACCTTCTTTTGGTTGTTTGCTTGTGAAATTGTTTTCCAGCCATTCACTTTCAGCTTCCTTGAAACCCTGGTTTATGGTGGGTTTCTAATAGACAGCATATAGATGGGTCATATTTCCTTATCAATTCTGCCAATCTTTGTCTCTTGATTGGTGAGTTTAATCTATTTATATTCAATGTTATTACTGTTAAGGAATTACTTACATTAGTCATATTTTCTTTGGGTTATGCATGTCATATTTTGTGTATATTCTTCTTTACTTCATTTTTTCTTACATTTTTCTCCAATTCTTTCACTCTTGTTTTTCCCTTTAAACATGCATCACTCCCTTTAGTTTTCTTGGAGGGCAGGTTTCTTAAGGCATACTCTCTTTATTTCTGTTTATCTGTAAATATATTGAATTCTCCATCATTTTTGAATGCCAGCTTTGCTGAATAGAGAATTCTTGGCTGGAAGTTTTTTCTTCCAGTATCTTGAATATGTCATACCAACTGCCTTCTTGCCTCCATGGTTTCAGAAGAGAGATCAACACTTAATCTTATTGAGCCTCCCTTGTATGTGATGGTTCTCTTTTCTCTTGGTGGTTTCAGTATTCTCTCTTTGGCTTAAGCATTGGACATTTGCTAAGTATGTGTCTTGGAGTAGGCCTATTTGGCTTTATACTGTTTGGGGTTTGCTGCACTTCCTGGACATGTACATCCATCTTCTTTAAAAAAAAGTTGGAAAGTTTTCTACTATTATTTCTTCCAACATTCCTTCTGTTCCCTTTCCTTCTCTTTTCCCCCTGGGATGCCTATAATGCTTATGCTTTTGTGTTTTGTGTTGTCATTCAGATCTCTAAGTCTGTGCTGGAGTTTTACTATCTTTTTATCTATCTGTTCTACTATCTGTTTGATTTCAGATATACTGTCTTCCACATCCCTAATTCCTTCCTCTGCCTATTCAAATATCCTGTTATGGGCTTCCAGTGTATTTTTGATTTCTTGGATTGTGCCTTGCATCACCATCATATCTGTAATCTTTTTATGTATGTTTACAATTTCTTCAGTATTTTCAGCATTTATATCCTTAATATCTTCCTTCACTTCATTAAATTGGTTCATTATATTCATTTGGACACCTCTGATTAGTTGTACTGTATCTCCTCTTGGCTTTCTGTTTGTTCATTATACTGGTCCATGTCTTCCTGTTTCTTAGTATGGTTTATCATTTTTTTATTTGTTTAAGCTTCCCTTTATCTGATGGGTTTATTCAGTTAATACTTTCTCTCTCTACTCTGGGTTTTTTTTGTTTTGTTTTGTTTTGTTTTTGCTGTTTTTGTATGTGTGTTAAGTTTTCTATTGGCACTTTTATTCTATTTCATTGCTGTTATCTATGTTCCCTTGAAGGAAAAAGATTAAGGCCAAAGAAAGGGAAAGATGTAAGAAAAAGAAAAGTATAATAGTAATAATAATAGTAAAAGGCAGAAAAGGAACCTTAAAAGACCTAGGGACATGAATAATTAACTCACATAAGAAGTGCAGAGGAATAAGAATAAAAAAGTGAGGTACAAAAATGAAATGGAAAAACAAATAGTGAAAACTATCTAGAATGAATTTGCAAGACAGAAAGTTAAGAAGCGAGGGAAAGAAAAAAGAAAAGACATTAAGAAAAAAGTTAACATAGAAAGAAAACAGAACACAGAATATAGAAATATAAACAAGAAAAATTGAAGATGAAACAAAGAGAGGTGGAATGTAAGGGAAAAAAAACAGAAAGCAGAAGATAGGAAGATGAAGATAGAAAAATAATTAGTGTAGGTAGACTAAATTTGTCTACAAATAAATGGGAAACAAATGGAAGTGGGAAACACGGCAAACAAGAAACAAGTCAGCAGCACCTAATTTTAAAAAAGAATAAAAATGGGGAGGGTGAATAAAGCGGGAAAAAAAAGAACAAAAATCCAACACTTTTCCTTTTCTTACATCTTTCTCTTTCTTTGGCCTTAATAATTTAAAAATTAGAAAAAACATAGTAAGCATGCACACTTATATTTTTGAAGAAGCTAGAGTTATGTCTTTCAAGTAATTGTAAGTATAGAAAACCCTGAAAAACAAGCCAGTTAAAAATGTTGATACTTCTGTTATCATCAGAAACACTGTATATTCAAGAAGACTATACTGAAGTTGTTTACCCCACAAATATGCCTCTTTTCTGCAATCAGGTAGTGAGGGGCTCTTGCCATAACTATTGGTTATATTGGCACTGTACCTGATTATTCCTCATCCTCTGGAGGACAGGAACACAAGCCAGAAAGAGATAGAAAAGGCTGTGAAGTGCCAGCCCACCCTACCTACCTCACACAATATCATGTAGACTGAATTGTGGATGTCAAACTTGGAGAAGTGGGAGACTTGATTGCTGCCTTTAAACCATGAAATGTATGTTATATAGAAGGAGAAGACTCATTTTGAGTGATCTCTGTTATGTTCAATTTTATTATGTTGTGTTAGTAGAATAACAATTTATGGGGATTCTACCATGGGAAATTTAGAAAAGATGAACATTGTCAATTGAAGATTAATTGTCCAGAGTGTGGGAAGTGAGAAAAAACCCTCACCCAGGGAACATCATTTAAACTAAGACATAGTAGCAAGCAATAACAGATACTTTAACTCTTATAATGCACCATAATAATGTAGCCAGTGTCTAAGGAACTTTATGTCAAACATAGGAGCAATGATTCCTTCCTACACTACAAAGAGCTGGGTTTCCAAGAGAAGCAAATGTTAGAGTCACGGTATTGGATAAGAAGGTCCTGGATTTCATACCCTATTGTGTTTCCCCAATGGTACCTTTCTCATCCTACTCACTTCCCGGTCACACTTCTCAGAATAATTGGAAGCACCCACATAGCTGTGGGATACATCATCCAAACTGTGGTTACATATGTGTTTCATCTACTGGATTTTCCAGAATGAAGATATTTTGTATTTATTTATTATGCAAGGAAGAAACCACCAATAGAGAAATAAACCACTGAAATGAACCACAGAATTTCTGTTTTGCTGTGGGAAGAAAATATTATGGGAGGGAATGCTTTACTGGAAGTAAATGCAGGTACAAAGAGAAAGTGTCAGATGTAGGAAAGTCCACAGATATAAATTTGGTTTATTTTCCAATTTCTGTTTCAGGGTGGGTGGGCCTTTGGTTTCCACTGCAGCTAAATTTCTCCCAGTTCTACTACATGTAAATTTTACATTTTCATCATTGTACATTTAAGCTTTAGAGGTTCTAATTATTTCCTTATTGAAATATGTTTATGCCACTTTATATAATTGAAATATTCTTTTTAATTTTCTAAAACTCATTAAAAATGTTTCATATTCTCTGAGTAATTTTAAAATCTGAAATAGTTAAAGGCTTTTCCCCCCATGTGCTTTTCTTCTAGCTCTTAGTCATGGTAACTTGTTTTATCACTGTTTATTTATTTTTAAATTTGTGTTCTGTTTAATTTGTTGGGCCCATATTTGTATGAATTCTTGGAGGTCTTGGTTGAAACGAGAGGATTTACAGTTGACTTTATTTTGCCTTTTGGAGGCCAGAATCATTTAATGTTAAGTTTTCCACCTACAACTTTTAAGACCACAAAAGTGCTGTGATTTCAAACTGCACACTGGCTCATCATCCAGAGAGCTTTCTACCATGTAGCACCAGTGTCAGGGCAAGTGTTTATCTCGGTACCGATATTTGATTGTGTGTTTATACATTGTTAACCTTTACAATGTCACTATAACTCCAAGGCTTTCACTTTTATACCAGAATCTTTTACCAGAGTTTTGACTTAGGAGAATTTTGGATTTCATTTTCATATTAAACCTATTCACTAATATAGAATCTTAAGTTCTTCAGTGATGACGTTCTGCCAAAACGCAACTGGCATTTGAACTCTGCTACCCATCACGGTCCATTTTATTATTTCTTTTGTTAAGCAACTTTAAGGATGAATTAAAAGATTCAGGAAAAATTTTAAGTGTGAATCCTCATTTTTAAAAATATCACAAAAAATAGTCTATCTACAGATTTGCAGGAAATATAAAAAGAAGGGAAAACTAAAACTAATCCTAGTAGAAGGATGGAAATAATAAAAATTTAAGGGGAGAGAAATGAAATAGAGTATAGAAAATCGGTTGAGAGAACCAATGAAACTAATTCTTGGAAAAGTTCTACAAAATATCCAAGGTTTATCTAGACTGAAAAAGAAAAAAAGAGAGGAATGAAATCACTAATACCTAAAATGAAATTGGGGACCTTGCTAGATATTGCTGACATTAAAGGGATTATGGATAAATACTATGAACACCTGTCTGTCAATAATGTAGATTACCAGAGGAAACGGACCTTTTCTTAGAAACCCACAATTTACCTAAATTGAATGAAAAAATAAATAAATCTCAACAAAAATATAACAGGTAAAGAGATTCAAATAGTCATGAAAAAAATCCCAAAAAATACAAATCTAGGATCAGACAGTTTTCATAATGAAATCTATGAAATAGTCAAAGAAGAAATGATTATAATATTCCTCAAAATCTTCAAAATTCAAGTCAGGGTATCTTTTCTAAACTTATTCTATGATGCTAAAATTATTGTGATTCCAAAGCCACATAAAGACATTAGGAAAGAAAACCAAATACCAAATTCCATTAAAAATATACATCCAAAATCACTCAACAAAAAATAGCATATCAAATCCAACAGAATATTAAAAGAAGTATCCATGACATAGTGATATTTATGTCTGTACTCAAGGGTGTTGAATACAAGAAAATCAAGGTAAATCACCACATTAACACACTAAAGAGGCAAATCACATGACAATCTCAATTCTTGCAGAAAATATGAATGATGAATCCCAACACTGATTCACAATAAAAACACTGTGATAAATAAGAATAGAAAGCAACCTCCTCAACATGATAAACAGCATTATCTGTAAAAACACAGCTAATCTTATTCTCAATGTTGAAAGATTGAAAGCCATCCATCCCCTTGAGTCTAGGACAAGACAAGGATGCCTGCTTTCACTATTGCCATTCAGTGTTGTACTGGAAGTTAGGAAATTAGGCCATAAAGCTAAATAAAGTATACCCAAATTAGAAAGGAAGAAGTAAAATTCTCTGTTTTCTATGATGTAATGATCCTTTATACACAACATGTCAAAGCTTCCACAAGAAAAGTCTGGAGCTCAAAAATGATTGCAGCCAAATGCAAGGTATGAGGTTTTTTTTCCCGAGGTACCGGGGCTCAGGGATTGAACCTGGGACCTCATAGGGATGCCAGCACTCAAACACTGAACCACATTGGCTTCCTGGAGTTGTTTTTTTTTTGTTTGTTTCTTTGCTTGCTGTATGTTTTCATTTTTTCCAGGAGGTACCAGGAACCAAACCTGGGATCTCTCATTTGGGGGTCAGGTACTCAATACCTTGACTCACATCAACTCCAAGATATGAAATTAACATGCAAAAAGTTGTTGTGTTTTATACACCTGAAAAGAACATTCTTAACTGTGCATTTTAAAAAATCCATATACCATAGCATCTAAAAGGAAAAAAATACCTAAGAATAATTTTATCTAAAAAGGTGAAGGACTTGCACACTGAAAACTAGAAAATAGTTTTGCAAGAAATTAGAGAAAGTGTAAGGAAATGGTAAGATATACTCTGTTCATGGATAGGAAGAATTCCTTTTAAAAAGTTGTCATTACTACCCAAAGTGATCCATAGCTTCATCATAATCCCTATCAAAGTCCCAGGAGAGTTTTTAAGCAGAAATGGAGAAGGCAATCTTCATTCATATGGAATTATATTTCACCAGGACTGAGTATACCACCTTAAGGTGCTGTATTTATTTATTTTCATGTCTTCTGGCCTGGTTAGACTGAGAGATGTTTGAGAGCAAGCACCATATATTATGTCTTTCTTCATCCCCAGAATAGTTTAGTGCTTGCCATACAGTATGCTGAATAAATATTTGTTGAATGACTAAAAAATCAAATGTTTAAATTAGTTGAACAGATATTGCTAAGTATGGGGGAGAAAACAGAAGCAGTGAGACAAAAGGAAATCCTGTTTAGAGAAGACAGTCTCATAAATGAAAGCCAATGGCAGAGGAAATAGATAAGATACAAAAGATACTTTACTGTATACAGAATCTCTCTTCAGAGTCAGCAATAGAGAAATCATTCTGGGAAACCTTGCAATACTAGAGTCACACCTAAAGAGAGATGACCTCCTCCTGGGAGGGAGGAGTCCACTGGGAGAAGAGATGAACATGGAGCTCCAAAGCTGCCTCCCAAAGGTCAAAACTAGCACAAGTTTGCATTGTGTTTTTCTTTCTTTCCTCCAGAAAGCTAATTATCGCATGGAGAAGAAACACAAAATGATACTTTTTAATGGTGCTCAGGGGAATGAAATCCGTAAAGGTATAGAAACCTTTACTATACCTAAGCTACCTCAAGGCAACTTTACTTAACTCTGGTGATGAGGAAACACAATTGTGTATTCTAGAGACCTTGTGAGTGTGCCCATCACCCTGCACTTTCTGGGAACAGAGCTTCCAACTTTATGCCCCATTCAAGAAAGAATCTGCAATGGTGTATTCATACCCTTATTTGGTAATTTAATGGTGAGTCACAAAATCTTTGCTGGCTCTGGGGGGAATGTGTTATGGCTTAACGGAACCCTTTTAATGGTGTTAACTTTAGAAGTGTAACAGGATATATATATATATATATATATAAAGAAAGTAAAATCATACAATGTCCTGCCTATTTAAAAAGCCTGAGTGGAAATAGATAGTGGATAACCCAAAATATATTCCTTCTCTAATCTGTCTCCTCTGGCCTTAGCTCTCAATCATGGGGCTTCCTTCTCTTAGCAAAATTTTTGCTTGATTCACTGCTTTTTCTCTCTCTACAATTTTATAGAGATATCTGTTTATTAACTTTATCCTATTATATATATTAGAAAAGTTGTGAACTTAGAAAACAATCATGCAAATGTTCATAATTCCCTCACAACACCCCTCCAACACCTTACATTGTTGTGGAACATTTTTTTACAGATTGTGTCAATAATAAGGGGTATGGAAAAATATACCAAATGTATGCTTTAGATCATAATTCATGATAGTTATCTGATGATGCTATCTCATCCATTTTTTAATTAATCCTTTGAAAAACATTTTTTTCATCAAATACTTCATGGTAAACACTAAATATTATTCTGGGAATAAAAAATTGATTAATGCTTTGGTCCTCATATTAAAGAAATTGCATTTCAGTGCATCAGAAAACATAGAGAAGAATGCATGCTATATCCTGAGGTGACTCTGAAATCCTCCTGAAGATGATCCAAAAGTTTAGACTTAGCCTGTGGAAGTTAGAAAAGTCTTCACAAGGGAACTAATAATTTTACTGAGCCTTGAAGTAGGAATTAGAGGCATTACAGGAAGAGAAAGGGGTAGAAGGGATGTCGGGGACAGAAAGCTGGGATCAAAATAAACATAAGGCATGGTGAGGTTTTAGAAATATTTATTAATATATGGGGAACAGTGAGTGGCAGAACCTGAAAAGTGGAACATGAGCCTGGCCAGGTTGGCAGCAGCTACATAACAGAGAGACTTGTGTTTTGCCCACAAGATGGATATTTATGTTTGAAGTTATTGGTGAGTCAGTGCAGGGTTTATAGAAGGCAAGGTTCATGAAAAGTCTTGCCCTGAGGAAATCTCACTCTTGATCAATGTGAATATTGCTATTGTCAAAACCTGACATTGATGCTGAGGGCTGGAAATAGCACAGTGTATGTGGGGAAGGAGGTGTGGTGAGTGAATCCATGTTGGGTTGAGTCATAATGTTTAAAATATTCACTACTAATACTAGGCATGATGCTGGACATTTTATATTTATTGTTTTATTTAATTCTTTCAATTACTCTATGATATTGGTTTCATTATTCTGATTTAGTGGATGAAGAATATGAGACTTCCAGCAGTGTGATAATCTTGTCCAAGATATACAATAATGTCTGGAATGAAGCTCAGGGTTTGTTGTTTCCTAAGCTTTTGCATTTCACTAATAACTTTACTTCTTAATAAACTTAATATTTTAATATTTGTTAGATTTACAGAAAAATTGCAAGGATAGTAGAGAGAGTTTCCACACCCATGTACTCATGTTCCCCTGTTCCTGACATCACTCATACAGAATACTAGATTATATTTATTTGTCATAAATTCTTAGTCAGACCATCCTTGGTTTGATGAGCTGAATAACTTTGAGGAGTGCTGGTCAGGAAGTTTGTAAAATGTACCTCAGTTGGTATTTGTCTGATGTTTTTCTCTTACTAGACTGGGAATGCGTGTGTTTGGAGGAAGACACCAGACATAAAGTGACGTTTTTATCACATCATATCCAGGGTGCATTTTATCAACATGATTTATCACTGTTGATGTTGATGTAGATCAACAGTGTTTGCAGATTTCCCCACTATAAAATCCATCTTTCTTCTGCCTTTCCATATATCACCTTTGGAAAGAAGGCACTAAGTGAAGCCCAGACTTCAGGAGTGGAAATTATGCTCCACCTCCTTGAAGAGCAATGTCTGCATAAATTATTGGAATGCTTCTGCATGGGAGATTATTTCCTGTTTATTTAGTCAATAATTTATGTATATCAGGATGGATTCATGCAATTTATTTGAAGCATTTGTTTGAGATGTAATACTATTTTATTTATTTCATTCAATTTGTTCCATTTTTTTTCCCCATGGGAGTTCTTTCAGCTGTGCCCTGAATTTCTCTGATATACTCCCATCATTGAGAGTTTTATTTTATTACCTACTTCCTTTCTGGTACTATGAGGTGCTCCAGGCTCTTCTTGTATACTTCTTTCTCTAGTCCTAGAGTCAGTCATTTCTCCAAGGAGCCTTATATTTGAGAATGGTGTTAAAATCCAACGTCTGGTAAAAAACTCCTCTCCTTGCATCTAGGGCTTCTCTTTTGAAAGACTAAGGAAATATATGTGTGTCCACTAACTTGTACATATACCTATAACAATAAATATTTCTACATGTAATCCTTCATATCTATATTAACCCACACATGAGTTCATACTGCTTTGTCTACCTCTAAAACATTATCACATAGAATAGTCAAGCCTCCTTTACTTGCTCATCTGTCACCTCCCACTCCACAGTGAGAAACATATTCCCCCATCTGCCATCCATTTACTTCATTGCTTGATACAGATACAAAAGTAAAAGAATTGTTAAGCAATACCATGGAGGGAAACAACTTTATCAAGTAGAATATTGTATTTAGGTACAATGCCCATTGACTTCATTTTAAAGACTCCTTTCACATTCAAAATTACTTCTTTCAGCACCTTTCCCCCATTGCTTTCAGAGAAGGCATGTCATACATTACAATACAGTTAGATGTTTCTTAAATATTTAGCATTCCATCCTTTGATCTTCAGTATTTTCTGTCTTTCTAGGTTTTTTGACTTTCCATATAAACTTTAGAATTAGTTGGAAAATATTCTCAAAATAACCTGCTGGCATTAATATCAATTAAATTCAGAATATTGTGTTCTCATCACCAATATCCACTACCCCAGCTTTTTCATCACAAGTTACATAATGACTGGTTAAAATGTTTGTTAAATAAAATAAATTCTTAGAGAATTTGTAGTGGAAATTATTGTCATGAGAAAATAAGTCCAATTATGGACAAGGATGAAAAGTCAGCAAAAGTATCAAGGAAAATCAGGAGCATTTATTTTCCCTAACATTTTCAGATGAAGAGAACTAGATATATCTACCTACCTACCTACCTACCTACCTATTATCTATGTATCTATCTATCTATCATAAAAATAATAAATCAAGAAATTAATGTGTTTACAAATCATAGCCTTTAGGAAAATTTGCTGGTCATTGTTTGTGTGTAAACTCTCATTGTTCTCATCTCTTTTCTGCAGTTTCCTCAGCTATATGGAACCAGAAAATCAAAAACACATGTTTTATAATTAGTCCTTCTGGGTCTCTCAGAAGATACAGAATTTCTGCCCCTGCTCTTTGGGCTGTTCCTCTCCACATACCTAGTCACCTTCATGGGGAAACTTCTCATCATCCTGGCCATCATCTCAGACACCCACCTCCACACACCCATATACTTCTTTTTCAGATATCTGTTTCACCTCCACCACCTCCACCACAAGGAGGCTTTCAGGTGGCAACCCTTAGGCACCCCATAACAGTAGGCTAAGTTTCAATTACAAGAACAAATACTCATAAGGCTAGTCCTCAATAACAAGAACCCATCAGTGGGCCATCCTCTTTTGCCAGACACTGCCTCTGCACTCAGGGGACTGTTGCTGCTCCCTTGGGGAATGTAGCAGAGCTCGCCAGGCTGGGAATTCAGATTCCCTCATTTACTGAGTAATTGTCTACCCACCATGACCATGCTCCATCCCTTGATCATTTGAACAATTTTATATGTCTTTCACGTATATTCGATGGACTTACTCCCATGAATCCCCCATCCCAGACAACCCCCACCAATGAACTTCTGCAGCCCCCCTTGTAACCCTTCTGTGATCTAAACGTTCCTTGAACATGAAGCCCATATAATAACAAAATACAATTAATAGGAAAATGAAATAATAATGATAAGCTTAAATTCAAGAGATAAATACAAGGAAACTTAGAAGAAGAAAAAAAGAAACTAAACTAAAAATAAAATATAATTAGTGGATTGGGACATTCGAAAAAATGGGAACAAAAAATCCTTTTTTAAAAGAAATTATTCTTTTTTCACTTTATCACTGTATTATCGGATGTCCAGTGTACTGTGACACCTTCCGCCTCTCATTCCCCAGTGTCTCCCAAATTTTGATTTAATTTTCAAAGAAGTTTTAGGTCACAGCAAAGTCACACATGGAATACTAGAGACTCCCACATACTCAACCTCCCTCCCTCCTCCCCACCCCATATTAAAACATTTTTTAATGGATGTTAACATTCTTATGACTGTTATACAGATAGTAAAATAAAGCAACTAAAATTGTCAATAGTTTACAGTATAGTTTACAATTTAGACTGTACAGTTTAATAATTTTTGATGATATTTACCATGTCCTGTGTCCATTATTGTAAGGGAATGAAGAATATTTCCCGTGACCACTAAATACCCCATTTGATCTTTTCTGTTCCTTCCTCCCCACCCCCTGGGGCATATGACTCTTCCCTGTCTTGGCTCATGGGATGACAAGATTCATAGTTACAGGCCCTGGATACTCTAACCCGCCCTTCCTAATCTACTCACCTGTGAACCCTGCACCACAAAACCCAGTAAAAACTCTACCCACCTGTCCTATCCTTCAATACATAACTATACTCTTTCAATTTACCATAGATTATGTCCATATGGGTGAAGGCTCACAACCTACCCTTCTCTCTCTCTCTCGTTAGCCTATCTTTCAGTCAGTGGTACTCAGAAACTGTTAACTTTCCTCAATTCAAATCAATGAGTTCATAAACTGTTCATCCTTCAATGCCTGGCTTGCTTCACTCAACATAAGGTCTTCAAGATTAATCCATGTTATTCCACATGTTAGCACTTTATTCCTTCTAACAGCTGAGTAATATTCCATTGTATGCATGTACCACATTTTACTTATCCATTCATCTGTTGATGGGCACCGGGGTTGATTCCAACTTTTGGCAAATGTGAACAATGCCGCTGTGAACATTGGTATGCATATATCTGTTCGTGTCTTTGCTTTCAATTCTTCTGGGTATATACCCAGTAGTGGAATTGCTGGATCATATGGAAGATCTATTGTTAGTTTTCTGAGGAATCGCCAAACTGTCCTCCACAGTGGCTGGACCATTCCACAATCCCAACAGCAGTGGATGAGGGTTCCTATTCTTCCACATCCTCTCCAAAACTTATATTCTGCTGTTTTTTTTTTAATATTTGCCATTCTGATGGGTGTAAGATGGTATCTCATTGTGGTTTTGATTTGCATTTCCCTAATAGCTAGTGATGTTGAGCATTTTTTTCATGTGCTTTTTAGCCATTTGTATTTCTTCCTTGGAGAAGTGTCTTTTCAGGTCACTTGCCCATTTTTTAAATGGGTTGTTTGTCTTTTTATTTCGGAGGTGTAGGATTTCTTTATATATGCAGGATATTAGGCTCTTATCAGATATATGATTGCCAAATATTTTCTCCCGTGAGGTAGGCTGCCTTTTTATTTTCTTAATAACATACTTTGATGAGGTGTAAAGTTTTTAATTTTGAGGAGATCCCATTTATCTATTTTTTCTCTTGCTGCTCGTGCTTTGGCTATGAAGTTCATGAAACCATTTCCTATTACAAGGTCCTGTAGATGCTTCCCTACATTATCTTCCAAGGTCTTTATGGTTTTGGCTCTATATTTAGAT
>JAQZBX010037028.1:0-23941 GCA_029593785.1 Cabassous unicinctus | reverse complement strand
TTTCCTATAAATTGTATTTAGCTATTTTATTGGCTTCATTTTTGAAGAATATTTGGATCACAGAAGGTTTACAACTGGAACAGGGGAGGATCATTGGTGTGCGGTGTCAGTGATAGGGGATACATGGGAGGAAGTTTACCTGGGCATATATATAAGGCATATAAATGTGTTCAAATGTTCATGGAGCACAGTCACAGTGAGTGGAGAGTCACACAATAGCCAAGAGAATATTGAATTCCTATCCTGGAGAGTCCCCCAAGTATAGGGGCAATGCTGGCAAAAGAGATTTGTCCATTGATAAGCCCTTGATATTGATGAGTAAACTTGGGAGGCTTTGCTTTTGAAATTGAAATTTAGCTTAGTGTTTAGGGTACCTAATAGTTGTCACATGAAAGCCTCCTTGTTGCTTAAATATGGCATCTCTCTAAGCCAAACTCAGCATATAAATGCATTACCTTCTCCCCAGCATGGGACATAACTCCCGGGGATGAGTCTCCCTGGCACTGAGAGATTACTACCAAGCACCAACTAGAAATGCAACTGGGAAAAGACCTTTAGTAAAAGGAGGAAAATGTAAAGACAAATGAGTTTATATGGCTAAGAGACTTCAAAGTGAATCAGGAGGTCATCCCAGAGGTATCGCTTATGCAGATGTCAGTGGGACCTCATACACTGACAAAGTGAATACTACCCCCAAAACTGGGACTACTGAAGGCTCTGGAGACATACAAGTCCTATGGCCAGGGCAGATAGCTCTGGAGTTTGGTGTCTTGCTATTTGGCCCTACTTTGGTGTTTGTGCCCCTGAGAGTGACAGAGTTGGATTCAACTATATTTCCCTACACATGGCTCATCTTTCCCATCTATTTAAATGTATACTTGGTGCCAGAGTTTGTAGGTGTACATTAAAGAGACAAATCTTTCAGCGGTCCATGTGCCAGCTGGGCCCTGAGCCTCAGCAAAGTTGCAACACCTACTCTTCAGGTCATTGGACTCATCCAGGAAAACTAACAAAGAGGTATGGATTAACAACCACCATACCAAGGAATCAAGAGAGCCTACAACTGAAAGCAACAGAGTCCTATCCATAAGCTGTATAGGAATGAAGCCCCATCTCAATTAAAGGTGGAGAGTATATTACCATTCCAGAATCTTCAGGAATTGGGGATGAACTATTGACTAGAGTGGACTTATTGGTATTCTACTATAGACTTGTTGTGATTCTAGCAATTGAAGAAATTACAACATTGATGTGGAAGCAGTGGCCACTGGATGCTCTGAGAGCAGGGAGAGGGAAAAACAGGTATAATAGGGGGACTTTTTCAAGACTTGGGAATCATCCTGAATGACATTGCAATAACAGTTATAGACCTTTTTATATTTTCACATAACCTGCAGAATTATGTGGGAGAAAGTGTAAACTACAATGTGAACTATGTTTCATGCTTAGTGGTAATGCCCAAGCATGTGTTTATCATTTGCAAAGAATGTGCCACACTAATGAAGGATGTTATTTATGTGGGAGGGTGTGGTAGGTGTGGGGAGCAGGAAATACGGTGCTCCCTATATTTTTTGTTTAATATTTATGTTATCTAAGTATCGTTTAATAAATCAAAAATACATTAAAAATACATTAGAGATACATAAGAGCAGATTTGAATTGCTCAAGGACAGAATTAATGATTTTGAAGACAGAATATCTGAACTGGAAAAGACAGAAGAACAGAAAGAAAAGAGAATGGGAAAAAAAGTAATAAGGTTTCAGGGAATTGAATGACAACAGTGACCACAAAATATATCAATTATCAGTGTCCCAGAAGAAGAAGAAATAGAAAAGGGACAGAAAGAATATTTGAGGAAATAGTGACTGAAAACTTACTTACCCTTATTAAAGACAAAAATATCAATATCCAAGAAGAATAATGCATGCCAAAGTGTATAAACATGAATAGACATACCCAGAGACACTATTATTCAGAATGACAAACAGCACATATAAAAGATATTGAAAGCAGCAAAAGAAAAGAAAAGCCTCATGTTCAAGGGAAAACTGATAAGATTAAATGTCAGCCTCTCATCAGAAACCAATGATAAGAGAATGATGTAGTTAAGATATTGATAGAGCAAAACAGCTAGCCAAGAATTATGTATCCAGGCAAAGCTTTCCTTCAAAAATGAATAGTAAAAGAAAATTAAAGAAAAAAAATTAAGGGGAGTTCAAAGTCTTCAAAGACAAAAAAACCTGATAGAATATGTTACCAAAAGACCAGAATTACAAGAGGTATGAAAGAGAGTGCTACAGCCTGAAAGTTAAAAACAAGGGTGAGAGACTTGAAGAAGAGTGTAGAAATGAAGATTATTAGAAAGGGTAAAATACAGGGTAAAAAATAGATTACAGTGTGATATGACAACAGAAAGCCAATGGTCAAAATGGATGAAGTAAGTAATGACTTTACAGTTATAACACTGAATGTTAATGGATTGAACTCCCCAATCAAAAGACACAGACTGATAGAATGGATAAAAATAAATATGAACCATCTATATGTTGCCTTCAAGAGACTTATTTCAGATATAAGGTCACAACCAAGTTAAAAGTAAAAGTTTGCAAAAAGATATCCCAAGCAAATAGTAACTAAAAAAGAGCTTCAGTAGCAATACTAATAACAGATAAAAATGATTTTAAATGTAAAAATGTTATAAGGGCTGAAAAAATAATTATATATTAATAACAGGGGCAATTCAACAAGAAGGAATAACTATTCTAAGTATTTATGCTCCAAACCTCAGTGCCCTGATACATGAGACACACTCTGGCAAAGCTATAGGGAGCAATACATGTCTCTACAATAATAGTTGGAAACTTCACTAGACCATTCTCAGAATTGGATAGAGGATAAATAAGGAAACAGAAAGCTTGAAAAATATGATAACGGAACTATACCTAACAGACATCTATATAGCTTTGCATCCCAAAGCAGGAGTATATACAATTTTTTCAAGTGCTCATGGATTCTCCTCCAAGATAGACCACATTTTGCATCACAGTACAAGTTTCTGTAAATTTAAAAAGATTGAAATTATACAAAACACTTGATCTGATAATAAGGGAAAGAAGCTACAAATCAATACTGGATGGAAAAGTGGAAAATTAAAAAAATATGTGGAGATTAAACAACACAATTTTAAGGAATCAGTGGATAAAAGAAGAAATTGCAAGTGAATTCAGCAAAAACTTAACAAGAAAGAAAATAAGAACACAAAATGTCAAAACCTATGGGATACCGTAAAGGCAGCAATGAGAGGCAAATTTACAGCTCTCAATGTTTACTTACATTAAAAAAGAAGAAAGAGCTAAAATTGATGATGTAACTGCACACCTGGAAAAGCTAGTAAAAGATCAGCAAACTAATCCCAGACCAAGACGAAGGAAAGAAATAGATAAGACCAGAGAAGAAATAAATGAAATCAAGGGAATAAAACAGTAGAGAGAATCAACAAAACCAAAAATTGGTTCTTTGAAAAGATCAGCAACAAACGAAAAATTAGATAAATGGGATCTCTCAAAATTCAACATTATTGCATCTCAAAGGACTTTGTCAAAATGGTGAAAAGGCAGCCAACCCAATGACAGAAAATATTAAACAATCACGTATTTCATAAGGAAATATATATCCTTATTATATAAGGAGATCATACAACCCAACAATAAAAAACACAAAGTATTGAATTAACAGGGCAAAAGACTTGAAAAGACAGCTGTCCAAAGAAGAAATACAAATGGTGAAGAAGCACGTAAAATTTTCTCAACATCACCAGCAATTATGGAAATGCATATCAAAATGACCATGAGATATCAATTCACACCTACTAGACTGGTAACTATTAAAAGTCAGAAAACTCTAAATGATGGAGAGAATGTGGAGGGATAGGAATGCTTACTCCCTGTTGATGAGAATGTGGAATGGTGCAGCTGTGGAGGACTCATTGACAGTTCCTAAGGAAGCTGAATATAGACTTGCCATGGGAAATGGCAATACCATAGCTAGGTATATACAGAGAAGAACTGAGAACAGTGACTCGAATAGATACGTGCACACTGATGTTCATAGCAACATTATTCATGATAAAAAAAGTTTGAAACAATCCAGGTATCCAGCAACTGATCAATGGTAAACAAATTTTGGAGTATAAACATGATAGACTATTATGTAGAAGTAAAAAGAAATGAAGTTTTGAAACATGTGACAACATGGATGAACATGGTGAATATTATGTTGAGTGAAGCAAATCAGAAATAAAAGGACAAATACTGTATGATTACCCTATTATGAACTAAGTATATTATGTGAAATATAAATATATTATGTGAAATATGAATATGGGTAGAATTACATATATAAGACCATTTTGCTTTGAAACTGAACAAATGTAAGTTAATACTACAAAATGTTAATATCAGATAAAAATGAAAAATATGCTTAGTGAAGGAGAGCAGACACAGAGTTCTGCATATTGTATGATTCCATATATGTAAAATGTAATTAGAAATCAATTTATAAAGATGAAATTATATTAGTGGTTTTATATGTCTGAGGAAGGAATTATAAGAGGTGTGGAGTCTCCCTTTTTTGAGTAATGAAATTATTCTAAAATTTTTGCGATGATGAGTGTACAACATCGAGATTATACTAAAAGCCATTGATTACATACTGGATAGAATAACCAGAAACAGCAGCTACATGTAAGAGGCAGGGCATAGAGAAATTGAAAGGTAATAAAGTTTCTTGTTTTTCTGTTTTTTATTATTATTATATTATTGAAATTATATATATGCTCTAACTGATTGATTTTATGAATGCACAACTATGTGATTATACCAAATGCCATTGGTTGTACCCATAAGATGAATTATACACTTTATTAATATGTATCAATAAAATTTATTTGTTTTTTAAAAAGAGTATTCTGAAAGCAGCAACAGAAAAGACATCCATGACATGAAAGGGAAACTTGAAAGGATTAAGCACTGATATCTCACCTGAAACCATGAAGGCAGGAAGACAGTTGTATGTCAAAGTTATGGTGCTAAAAGAAAAACACTGCCAGCCAAGAAGTCTATATACAGGACAGCTAGCATTACAAAATGAGGGAGAGTACAAAATATTCACAGAAAAACAGAAAGTAAGAGATTTTCAACAACAAATCTGTCTTTAAAGAAATACTAAAGGAAGTTCTTCAGGGTGAAAGAAAGAAACAGGAGAAAGAGGGTTGGAAGAGATTGTATAAAGGAAAATTATTACTAAGAATAACTGAAAAGATAAAAATAGGAAAAAACAAAATATGACATATATAAACCTAAAATAAATATGGCTCATATAAGAACTGCTTGACAGTAATAGAATTAAATATTAATGGATTAAAATCTCTAATCAAAGGACAAAGATTGTCAGAATGGATAAGGTAATATGACCCATATATATGCTATCTACAAGAAACTTTCCTTAGACCCAGGGATGCAAGGAAGTTGCAAGTGAATGATTGGAAAAGGGTTTTACATGAAAACAATATTCAAAATAAAGTGAGATCAGCTATACTAATACCAGATAAAATAATCTTTAAATGCAAACATATTATAAGAGACATAGAAGGAGATTATATATTAATTAAAGGGGGTAAACTCTCAAGAAGAAAGAACAATCATAAACATGTATGCACCTAACCAAGGTGCCCCAAAATACATGAGGAAAATGTTGGAAAAACTCAGTGGACAGATAGATACTTCTACAATTATAGAGGGAGATTTTAGTACACCATTATCACCTTTAGACAAAACATAGCAATAAAGTGTCAATTAAGAAATAGAGACCTTGAATAATATCTTTGTGGATCTAGACCTAATAGACATTTACAGAACATTACACCTGAATACAGCAGGATACATTCTTCTTGAGAACACATGGATCATTCTCCAGGATAGACTACATACTAGGTCACAGAACAACTCTCAAAAAATTCAGAAAGATTGAAATTATACAAAGAAATTTCCCTGACTCCAATGGAATTAAGCTGGGAATTAATGAAAGGCAGAGAACGAGCATAGGCAAAAAATATGGAAGTTTAAAAATACACTAAGATTAGTTGTGGATGAAATTGCAGAAGATATCAGTAACTACCTTGAAATGAATGAAAATTAGAACACATTTCAAAGCCTATGGGATGAAGCAAATGCAGTGCTTAGAGTAAAAATTTATAACTATAAATTCCTATATTTAAAAAGACCAAAGATCGAAAATCAAAGACGTAACTGCACACCTGGAGGACCTAGAAATATATAACAGCAAACTAATTCCAAAGCAGCAGAAAGAAGGGAATTAAAAAGATTAGACTACAGCTAAATGAAATTGAGAATTTAAAAAAACACCAGAAATATTAATTAAACTAAAGGCTGTTTCTTTGAGTATATTAATACAATTGACAACTCATTAGCTAGACTAACAAAATAGAGAGAAGTTGCAAATACATAAGGGAGCAGATATCAACAATGATCCTATAGAAATAAAGTTTATCATTAGAGGATACTTTGAAAAATTCTATACCAACAATATGGATAACATAGGTGAAATGGACAAATTTCTAGAAACACACAAGCAACCTACATTGACAAAAGAAAAAAAAAGTTTATCTCAACACACCAATTACAAGTAATGAGATCAAATTAGATAGTAAAAGCCTCTCAAATAAGAGTCTAGAAATAGATGATTTCACATGTGAATTCTATCAATTATTTTGGAAAGAACTACCTCCTACACTGCTTAAAGTATTCCAAAAAGTAGAAGTAGAGAGAACATTGCCTAAGTCATTCTATAATGCTAATATAATTCTACTACCAAAGCCACATAAAGATATCATGAGGAAAACAAACAAACAAACAAAACAAAAAAAAATTGCAGACCAATCTCTCTAATGGATCTGTATGCTAAAATCCTCAAGAAAATACTTGCTAATCATATTCAACAACAAAGCAAACAAGTTATACACCATGATTAAGTGGTTTATTCCTCATATGCAAGGATGGTTCAACATAAGAAAATCAATTAATGTAATACACCACATTAAGAGATCAAAAGAAAAAAAAATACATGATCATCTCTATTGATGCAGAAAAGGCATTTGACAAAATACTTTCTTGATAAAAAACACCTCAAAATAGGAATATAAGGAAAATTCCTTAACATGATAAAGGGTATATATGAAAAGACCCACAGTTAGCATCATATTCAATGGTGAAATGCTAAAGGATTTCCCTCTAAGTTCTGGAACAAGGTAAGTATGTCCACTGTTACTGCTGTCATTTAATATTGCATAAGAAGTACTTGCTTGAGCACTTAGGCCAGAAAAAGATATAAAAGGCATCCATATTGGAAAGGAGGAAGCAAAATTTTCACTGTTTGCAGATGACATGATCCTATACATACAAAGCACTGAGAAATCTACAATAAACCTTCAACAGCTGATAAAAGAATTCAGTAATATAGCAAGACATAGAAACACAAAATGTCAGTTTGCATTTCTGTTCACCAATAATGAGCAATCTGAGGAGGAAATCAAGAGAAAAATTCCACTTAAATAATGACTTAAAGTATCAAATACCCAGGAAAAACTCAAATAAAGATGTAAAGGATTTGTACACAGAAAAGTACACAACATTGTTAAAGAAAATCATAGATGAATTAAATAAATGGAAGAATATTCCATGTTCATGGGTTGGAAATGAAACATCATTAAGATGTCTGTCCTACCCAAATTGCTTTACAGATTTAAGACAATCCCAATAAAAATTACAAGAGTGTTTTTTACTGAACTGCAAAAGCTAATTATGAAATTTATTTGGAAAGGAAATGGGCCCCAAAGAGCCAAAATCATATTTAAAAAGAAAAATGAAATTGGAGGAATCACACCACCTGACTTTAAAGCATACCACAAACTACAGTTGTCAAAACAGCATGGTATTGGCACAAGGATAGACATAGTGACCAATGGAACCAAATTGAGAGTTTTGATATAGACCCTCATAAATATGGTCAATGATATTCTAAATTGCCACCAAGTCCACTCAACTGAGACTGCATGGTGTCTTCAACAAATGGTGCTTGGAGAACTGGATATTATTTCCAAAACTATGAGACAGAATCACCATTGACAACACCCTGGTGTCTAGGAACAGATGAATAGATAAGCAAATTTTATTATATACATACAATGGCATATTACTCAGCTGTAAGAAGGATTCACTCGGGTGATAATTTAGTGTTTTTGATAACTTATCAGACTCTTGTAAGTTAAAAGGTATTATGAAGTTGGCTAGTGGTTACTAAATATGTTGGATAAAGTTGTTAAAGGAAAGTAAATTATAAGCCCAGGTGTTCAAATTCCCAGTTCAATCACTGCAGCAAGAACAGGTGTACACATTCTTTCTATGTGAGACATGAAAGGAAATCTTATCTTGTAGCTACAGAAAAGAGATTTCTGAAATCAGATACAGAGTCTCATTGTACCTGTGGTTTATTTATAAAATGTATTGAATTCCCAACCATGAAGGATTCTTTTGTTAAAGTTTGGATATCGTTTAGGGTGGATTTGACTAATGAATATTAGAATGGGTACATATGCACTTATAATGATCATTTGATGGATGTAGAACCCTGTGATTCTTTATGAATCTTTTTTGCCATATATACCTATAAAGTTCTCCCCAAGGAATCATCCACCCCACCTCCATCTGAAGAGATTTATAATACTTTGCCTGTTAATTTTTTAACTGGCTCCCATGAGGAAACAGCCCTGACACCTATGTCTAAAAAGATTAACTCTGTTTCATAAGGTGAAAATTAATCAAAATTCATGACATAGTTAACTTGCAAGACACTGCTAATTCTGTTCGTAACCCACCCCCACCAACTGTCTTTTGCACCTGATCTATAACTGGACTGATGTCCCAACAAGCATGAACTATGAGGCAGAAAGTGTGACTGATGAGGAAATATGTTTCACAACAGAAGAGCTGCATAATTTTTCCAAATTACACAGATAAAATCAGGGGGAATTTATGTGAAAATGGATGTTAAGGATTTGTGTTTTTTATAATATTGGAAGGAAAATAAAGTTGTACCAAGCTCCATTAATGATATGGGCCCACTAACCAGAGTTTCTGGATTCAATGGTATAGCCCAAGGAGTTAGAAACAGCTCTAACAATTTGTTTGGTATGCAGAAAGACGGATCAAAAGTTGGCCTAAATTAAATATTCAAATGCCAGTATTGCCCAGGTATAATGTAGTTGGAGAGAAAAAATGCATAGAATGTTTGGAAAGTTAGAGTGGATTTATGATGAAAGACCTGCTCATTCATCCCAGGAATATTGACAGGACACACCGTTCATCATGACTTTTGGGAATAAATTTGTTTAGACTATGTGATTGCTCTTTCTATAGCTCAGATATTACTTTGGGAACTGTTACCATTGGACTTGGATACAAAAATAAGATGGGGAAGTTTGGATGATGGGTCAGCAGGAACAAATTGTTGGCATTTAATTACAGAAGATAAGGTGGTGTATTAGTCAGCCAAAGGGGTGCTGATGTAAACTACCAGAAATCTGTTGGCTTTTATAAAATGATATTTATTTGTGGTAGAAGCTTTCAGTTACCAGGCCATAAAGCATAAGTTACTTCCTTCACCAAAGTCTTTTGCCACCTGTTGCAGCAAAATGGCTGCTGGTCTTTGTGAGGATTAAGTCTCCTTATTCCTCCTAAGACTCCATTGTCACAGTTCCTTTAGGCCTTGTATCTCTTCCCAGGGCTTGATTCTTTCTGGGCTCAGCTGCTTTGTTCTCTTCACAAGGGTAGCTGTAGGCTATCAGGCTCTCTATCTACCCAGGGCCTCTGCTGTGTCTATGGAGCCATCTCTATTCCTCTATGTTTTTGTCCTCTGTGTTTACTTCCTGGAGTTCCAACAGTAAAATAAACCTTCTTACTAGGTCATGTCATTTTCTCTGTGACTTCCTGCCCACAAAGGGACCAGGGTCTCCACCTCCTACTGATGTAGCCCAATCAAAGCCTTAACCATAATTTAATCAAATAAAAGTGAAATCTCTGAAGTTAATACAATCTAATATTCCCAGAGGAACAGACCAGTTTTCAAACAAAATCCAATGTCTATTTTTGGAATTCATAAAAAATACCAAACTTCTACAGGTGGGCATGGCTACATAATGAACAGCAGCATCAAAGCAACAATAAGAATAATCTGGTTGATAGAGATCTATGGCATTGTCTAGTTAATAATGGTGTACCCAGAGTGAAACAAATGTGTAGCCTACTAAATTCTTACTGCAACTGTGTAGCAGTTTGATATTATTAATGAATTCCAAAAAGAAATATTGGATCATTTTTGTAAACTGGTCTTTTCCTCTCGGCATAACAGAGTGTATTGGATTCAGAGGTTTTACTTTTACTTGATTAAATTATGACTAGGACTTCGATTGGGCCACATTAGTAGGGTGTTGAGTCCCCATCACTTGGTGGGTGGGGACTCATATAAAAAAGACATGGCAAAGGACAGAGTTGGAGTTTTTGATGCTGGAGTTTTTGAGCTGGAATCCTGGGAAGTAAGCAAATAGAGGAGCTTGTTTGTGAGGAAGGAGAGAAAACCGCGGGAAAAGAGACAAGCCATTCACCTGATTGTTCACAGCTGACCTTGTGGAGAGAACAAAGTAGCTGAGCCTAGAGAGAATCAACCCCTGGGAGGGAGACAAAATCTAGAGTGCCTGACCATGGGGTATTAAGAGGAAGAGGTAGGCTGAACATTAGCAGCCATCTTGCCCCAACAGGTGGCAATAGAATTTGGTGAGGGAAGTAACTTATGCTTTATAGCCTGGTAACAGTAAGCTTCTACTCCAGAAAATACCCTTTATGAAAGCCAACAGATTTCTAGTATTTTTCATCAGCACCCCTTTGGATGACCAATACAACCTATATAGAGCAGAAGTGTCCTAGGTCAAGTGAAAAAAGACTATATTGAGTCACAAAAATCAAGGTTCATAATACTTTAGTAGATTCTCAGACTTGAGAAAGTATTTTAGACCCAGTACCCCTTGGATGAAGAGGAAGCTACATCCCCTTGGGACAAGAACTTGTTGCACTGTAAAACATTCATACTGATATTCTTCCTCCCAGGCTTCCCCAAAGTGTTCTATAGCCTTTTCCAGCATGACTGTGCAGTGCGGAAAAGAGAATGATCGGACATTTCAGGAAATATTAGAAAATAACTAAGAAGTGACATTAATTCTAGGAGAATCAAAACATCAATGTGGTCCATAAGTCAGTTTAGGGGTTTATGAGATCAGGTGATCTCCACAGTTTTAGCTTAGATTTGTTTCTTATTGAGTTCAGTGGGTTTCTGAACCCATTTTGTGGTTATTTCCCCATTTGTGGAATGTGTAATAGAAATAGACATATTCAACAACTGGTAGATGCTCACACTGAAACCTAACTCATGGATGAGAGTTATCATGGCAGTGTTTATTTTCCTAGCTGTTAAAATTTTTTTAAAAAAGATAAGTTGTTTCACAAAATTGGAACTTATTGACTCATAGTTTTGAGGCTAGGAGAACTCCAAAATCAAGATGTCATCAAGGTAATGCTTTCTTCCATAAGAGTGTGACATGCTGGGACTACTTGTCAGTGATCATAGTCCTTCACACTTCTTGCACATGGTAATTCACATGGTAATTTATATGGTGACCTCTCCTGGTTTCTGCCTTCTCTTCCAGGTCCATTAATTTTCAGCTTCAGGTGTAGTTTTCTTAATGTGTGTTTGAATTACATTTTGCTTCTAAAATACTCCAGCAATAGGATTAATAAGTAATATTATGCAGATGGGTCACACCTTAACTTAAGTAAACTCATCAAAACTTTTTATTTACAATAGGTTCATACCAAGAAGAATAGAGTCAATATTAACAAAAACAATTTGTAAATTCAATGTAATCCCACTCAAAATTCCAACATCTTCTTTGCAGAAATGGAAAAGCCAATCATCCAATTTATGTGGAAGGGTAAGGATTCCAAACAGCCAAAGCTATCTTGAAAAAGAATGAAGCTGGAGGACTCAAACTTCCTGATCTTAAAACTTATTGCAAATCCACAGTTATCAAAAGAGCATGGTGCTGGCTCAAGGACAGTCATAAAGCACAGTTAAATAGCATAGAGAGCTTAGAAGTCAAACCTCATATTCACAGTAAAATTATTTTTGAAAAGATGACAAAGACACCATAACTGGGAAACAATAGTGCCTGCAACAAATGGTGCTGGGAAAATTGGATCTCCATTTGCAAAAAAGGAGAAGGACCCCCACTGCACATGATACACAAAAGTCAACTTAAAATGTATGAGAGACCTAACTATAAGAGCTACAAGTATTAAGCTTCTACATGAAAATACAGGGAAACATCCTCATGATCTTGTGCCAGGCAATGCTTTCTTAGGTTTTACAACCAAAGCACCAGCAACAGGAACAACAAAACCAGATAAATGGGACCTTGTCAAAATTAAAAGTTTTGTTCCTCAGAGGACTTTATCATGAAAGTAAAAAGACAACCTACATAATGGGAGAAAATATTTGGAAACTGCATATTAGATAAAGGATTAATATCCATTATATTTGAAGAAATGCTTCAACTTAACAACCAAAAGTCAAGGCTCTAGGGGCAGGGAGAGGGAAAAACAGTTGTAATATGGAGGCTTTTTCAGAACTTAAAAATCGTCCTGTATGATATTGTAATGACAGATATAGGCCATTTTATATTATCACATAACATGCAGAACTATGTAGGAGAGAGTGTAGGCTATAATGTGAACTATGGTCTATGCTCAGTGGCAAAGCCCCAGGATGCATTTATCAATTGCCATGAACCTGTCACTCTAATGAAGGATGTTTGTGTGGGTGGATGTGGGAGGTGTAGGGAGTGGGGCATACAGGGAGCCCTATATTTTTTGTGCAATACTTATGTAATCTAAGTATGTTTAAAAAATAAAACATTTAAAGCAAAACAAAACAAAACAAAACAAAAAGACATACAACACCATTTAAAAATGGGCAAATGACTTGAACAGATATCTCCCTAAAAAACATATCGAAATGGCCAGAAAGCAAATGAAAAGATGCTCAGCATCATTTGCCATCAGGATAATGCAATTCAAAACCACAATGAGATACCATTTCACACCCATTAAAATGGCTCCTATTTAAAAAACAGAAATTAACAAGTATTGGGGAGTATGTGGAAATATAGGGACACTTCTTCACTGCTGGTGGGAATATAAAATGGTGCAGCTGCTTTGGAATTCAGTGGGGCAGTTCCTTAGAAAGCTAGTTATAAAACTACTATGTGACCCAGCATTCCAACTCCTAGGTATTTGCCAAAAGAATTGAAAGCAGGGACAGGATCTGAGATTTGAACATTAATGTTCATATTGGCATTATTCACAATTGCCAAAAGAGAAGATTCCAATTGTCCATCAAACCATGAATTGGTAAATAAAATGTGTCATATACCCATGATGGAATATGATTCAGCTATATGGAGAAATGAAATATTGACACGTGACAACATGGATAAACTTTGAAAGCATCATGTTGAATGATATAAATCACCACACACAAAATGATGATTAGTTTATGATCTCACTGATTTGATTAAATTTGAATAAACAAACTCATATAGTGATAATGTGAAATATAGTTTACCAGGGGATAGGGAATGGGAAGTTAAGGGTTAAAATGTACACTTCAAATGATGAAAATGTTTTGATAACGGATGGTGGTATTGATGGTAGCACAACTTTTTGAATGCAATTAACAGCACTAAAATATATATCTGAATATGATTAAAAGAGGAATGGTTACAATGTATATATAGTGACACTACACAAATAGTGAACCCTAGGTTAAACCATGGACTTTACTTAGTACAGTTAAAAAAATGTGCTATCATCAATTGTAACAAATGTTCCACACAAATGCAAGGTGCTGATGGTGGGGTGGTATATGGGAATACTTTATTTTTATTTTTTTGGCATGATTTTTCTGAACATGCCTAATTTCTCTGATAAAGAAAAAAAAATCAATTGTGTACTTATACTTCAGCAATGAACAATCTGAACATGCAATCAGGAAAATATTTCCATTTATAATAACAATTAAAAAAATAAAATATGTAATGATAAATTTAACCAAGGATGTAAAGGATTTTTACATGGCATAGTATAAGTCCTTGTAGAAAGAAATTAAATAAGAGCTAAATAAATTGAAAAAAAATATGGTGTGATATTGAATGGGAAGACATAATTCTTAAGATATCAATACTACCCCAAATGATTTATAGATTCACAGCAATTCCATGAAAAATTCCAACTGCATTCTTTGAAAAAATGAAAAATCATATCATCAATGTTTAGGGGCCTCAAGTAGCTAAAATGGTTTTGAAATTGAACAAAGTTGTAGGACTTAGATTACCTGATTTCAAAATGTTTTACAAAGTTATAGTGATGAAAGAAAAGATGGTGTGGGGGTAATGGCACAAGAATATACATTTAGTCCATTAGAAATTTCATAATTGGCCACATCTAAGGCCAATTCATTATTTAAATCAATTTTATTGATACATACGAATAAAGCGTAAATCCATCTAACATGTACAATCAATTTTATTTGGTGTATTCACATATTTGTGCATTCATCACTTCAATCATTCTTAAAGCACTTTCATTATTCCAATAATAATAATAAGCAAAAAAACAAACTCATCAATTCTTGATCTCTCTCTGTTTCCACTGTTGTACATAGCTGCTATTTTTTTCATCTTTCTAGTATATTTGTATTTATATTTTATTAAAACAGACTTATATATGCAACATCACCCATATTTATGTTTTACATGAAGTTTCACTCTCCTATACAGTCCCATGTTACACTTTTAGTTTTCTTTCATCTAATATACATGACCTTAACCTTTCCTTTTCAACCACTGTCATACTTATATAATAGCTCTGCTAATTACAAACACTTTGATGTGCTTTCAATATTTCTATTCATTTCCAAAGATTTACAAACACCCGTTTTAGCAATTCTACACAGATTAACTCTCAGCTTTCCATAATCTACCCTCATTCTATTTTCTGGTGACCATATTCTAATTATTAACTCCATGAATGTAGGTAATATATTTAGTTTCTAATAGTGCAATCATACACTGTTTGTTCTTTTATGTCTGGCTTGCTTCACTCAACATAATGTCCTCCAGATTCATCCATTTTGTCATTTGCTTCATGACTTCACTTCCTCTTATGACTGCACAATATTCTATCATGTATATACACCAAATTTGCTTATCCATTCATCAGTTGATGGACACCTGGGCTGAATCCAAGTTTTAGCAATCATGAATAATGCCACTATGAACATTGGTGTATAGATCTCTGTTCATGTCACTGCTCTCAGTTCTTCTGGCTATATACCTAGGAATGGTATTGCTGGGTCCCATGGCAAGTCTATATTCAACTTCCTTAAGAGTTGCCAAACAGTCCTCTGCCATGACTGTGTCATTCTACATTTCCACCAACTGTGAATAAGAATTCCTTTCTCTCCACATCGTTTACAACATTTACAGTTTTCTGTAAATGGGCAAAAGACAATTGTCTGAAGAAGAAATCCAAATGGTGAACAAACGAATGAATAACTTTTCAACATCACTACCAATTAGAGGAATATAAATCAAAACTACAATGAGATATCATTTCACACCTATTAGACTGGTCACTATTAAAAATCCCAAGGCCAACCAATGTGGAAGATAACAATCCCTTCAACAAATGATACTTAGAAAACTGGATAGCCTCATGCAAAAAAATGAAAGTGGATTCCTACTTCATATAAATTCACTCAAAATGGATAAACATCTTTATAGAATATTTTAAAAATTATAAAACTCTTAGAAGAAAATAGAGAGAAATATATTCAATGCCTGACATTAGGTAAAAGATTCTTAGACCCTAAACATATATCATAAGCAACAAAAGAAAAATATATATAAATTGGGCTTCATATTAAATTAAAATTTTTTGCTGAAGGGACTTTGCTAAGAAAGTGAAAAGACAAAATAAAGAATTGGAGGAATATTTTGCCAACCGTAGATTTAAAGAAATTAATATCCAGTATATATTTTTAAAAATCTCCTACAATTCAGCAACATAAAGACATGTAAACCAATTGAAAATCTGGGCCAATGTCTCAAATAGACATTACTCCAAAGAAGATATAAAATTTGCCAATAAGCACATGAAAAGATACTCAACATCATTGGTCACAACGGAAATGCAAATAAAAACACTGTTGCTACCTCACATCCACTTAACTAGGTAAAAATTAAAAATTAAAATAAATACACATGTGGATATGGAGAAATAAATGCACACTTTGTACATTTTTAGTTGGAAATAAAATAGTGCAGCTTCTGTGTAAATGAGTTTGTCAATATCTCAAAAAGTTAAACTTAGGATTATCATAAAACTTGGCACTCCCTCTTCTATGTGTATACCCAGAAATTGAAAGGAAGGACTGAAACAGAGATCTGCAAATCAATGTATTGGAAAAGTTGTAAACGACCCCAGTGCTCATCTGAATATAAACAGATAAACAAAATTTGGCATATGTGTGCAATATACTATCACTCAACCACCAAAAGGAATGAAGTTCTTATATATGCTAAACATAAAAGAATCTTGAGGACCTTATGTTGAATAAAACAGGTAAAATACAAAAGAACAGAAATTGTTTGTTTTCACTTATATGCAATAATAGAATGTTCAAATTCATAGACACAGAAGGTAAATTACAGGATATAGGGTGAGGGATCAGAAGCTAATTCTTCAAGCGTTTTTCATTTAAGTAAATGAAAAACTTTGGTGATGGATTTTGGTGATGGTAGTACATTGCTAATATAACTATTGCCACTGAATTAAATACTTGGTAGCTACAATGGGAAATACTATTTTCTACATATTTACCAACATACAAAATAGTAACAGCTTGACACATACTCTTTATTAAATGTGTGATATATCTTGCAGCATTGTAGTTTATTCCAGGAATGCAATGTGTTTATCTTCACATTTCAAACTTTTTAATTTTTATTATATACCTTAATATAAGAAAAAACCATATAATCAAATAAATAGCTGGAGAACAATATTTAACAAGATTCAACATCTCTCCATAAAGAAAAACAACAACAAGAAATTGAAATAAATATCCTTAATCTCACAAATAAGCTAATGGCAGGCCACTTGAAAAATAAATTGCTTTTGGGAGGATGTACATGGTTGTATAAGGTTACCTACAGTATATAACACTAGTCTTAATGTATTCATGGAATATGGCTCCTTGGAAAATGTCATGTGAGATTATAACAGTTTCACAAGGAAAGGGATATGCTTCTTAACCAAAATATTCATCCAATGTAAGTGTTTTGATTGCACATATCACCAGGAGTACTCATATATTTATCATAGTGGAAAAGAATAACCTGAAAACTACATTGAAGATCATAGATATCTTGCTGTTCATCAGTGAATCTTAATTAATTTTATAGTTGTAATTATTAAAAAATTGATACTAAATTTGAGCTATGATTTGTGAGAATGTGATTCCGTAAATCGATAATTTGTCATCTCAGATAAGAATTAAAATGTTACAAAAGAAGGCAATAAAGGAGAATATTATTGTACAAGAAAATATAAAACATTAAGTTAAATTAAAATATGGTTATATTCATGAAATTATAAGTATACTATTATGAGATACTGTCAATATAATTCAACACTGGTGACCAAAAGCTATTACAAGCAAAAAAATAACATATAAAATGTAAGAAGTAGAAAATAATTTGCAAATGTTATAAAATATATACATCTGACTAAAAACCAAAAATGATGTAGAAGTATTAATATCATCAAGTACCTAACTCTATCATATAAGATAGTGTCAAAGAAAATCATTAAGAGAGGCAATAAAAGTATCCACATAATGTTATTTCAATTATTAAGGAAATAATGAATTTCCAAATTTTATGCTGCTAATTACAGGACAAAACTATATGATTAAATGACAAACTTAAAAAGATTAACTTTTTGAATGGAATGTTTAGATTATCATACAGTAAACAAATATTTATATTTGAGGAGTCTACCTCTTGGCCAAAATTCTATGTGTTATCTTCATCCATGACCATTTTACTTTACAACATTTTGTCTGCCAGATATATGAGAAAAAGTTGCCCTCTCCACATCAGACATGATGTACAGTCAATGCATTCCAGTTTTCTAAGTGGAGTTCCAGAAAGCTTGACCAGGAAACCTGTGACAGCCATGCATACATATATATGCATTTGTAATCCAGGTGCTTCCATGTAGTGGACACCTTCAATCTCTCCCTCTATCTATTCACCACCCCCACTCTGCATAAAAGGCAGTATATGTTTTTAGGACTTTTTGACAGTGACACAATTTCCTCCATATTCACTGCCTGTCATCTGACTCCTACCAAGTGCTATTCTGTGACTAAAAATGAAATACTGGGTAATCAGTTTCTTTATTTTTTGCCTCTTGATTGTGCTGTCATCCAATGCTGTTTTTGATTGTGCTGTTATACCATGCAATGGATTAGCTTATACAAAGTGAATTTATGGTCTCACAGATTTTAGGCTAGGAGAAAACCAAAATCAAGGTTTGCTCAAGGTGATGCTTTCTCCCAGAAGACTGTGGCTTTCTGGGGCTAGGTGGCTGTGATCTTTGGACCTTGATTTTTCTACCACATGGCAATGTGCATGGAAGCCTCACCTGGTTTCTCACTTCCATTTTCTTTCTAGTTTCTGGCTTCTCCTTGTGGCAGTCTCTCTGTATGTCTGAATTTAATTCATTTTTTTAAAGATTTATTTTTATTTATTTACTCCTTCCCCTGTTCATTGTTTGTGCTTGCTGTCTACTATCTGTGTCCATTTGTTGTGCACTCTCTCTGTCTTCTCATCTTCTCTTTAGGATGCACTGGGAACTGAACCTGTGACCGCCCACATGGGAGAGAGGCACTCAATTGCTTCAGCCACCTCCACTCCCTGCTTTGTTGTGTCTCTAATTGTGTTTCCTCTTTGTGCCTCCTTGTTACATCAGCTCACTGCACCGGGCCACGTTGGGTCAGCTCATCTTCTCTAGTAGGCACCAGGAACCAAAACTGGGACCTCCAGATGGTAAGCAGGCAACCACTTCCCTGAATTTATTCTGTTTTTAAAGGACTCCAGTAATAAGATTAAGACTTATCCTGTGTTGGTGTTGGGCTAACACCTTATATGAAGCAACCTCATCGAAAGGTCCTATTTAAATTAGTTGACATCCACATGAACAAATTAGATTTAAGGACAGGTTATTCTGCGGTACATAGTTCTAAGCCTGTATACCTGCATAATGTCTTCATTATTACTTTTGGTTTGGCTCTTTGTCTTAATTAAATGCTTTAGTTTCCTTTGGCTGCTAAAGCAAATGTCATGCAATGGGCTGGCTTAAATAATGGGAATTTATTAGCTCAGGGTTATGAGACTGGGTAAAAGTTGAAATCAAGGCATCATCAAGACAATGCTTTCTTTCATAAGACAGATGTTCTGGGGCTGACTTCCAGTGATCCTTGACCCTAGGCTCCTCTGTCACATGGCAATGCATATGGTGGCATGTCCTGGACTCTATTCTATTCTGGGTTCCATTGAATTTCAGCTTCTTATTTCCTGTGGATTTCTCTCTCCTTTCTGAGTTTCATTCTACTTATAAAAGACTCCTTTAATAAGATTAAGACCCATCCTTATTGAGGTGGGCCAGATTTTAACTGAAGTAACCTCATCAAAATCTTATTTGCAATGGATTCACAACCACCCTTATATTTTCTATGTGACTTTTTTTGTAACTTAAAGCTTTGTGGAAAATAAAGTGAAAAGATGAGACATTGGGGGAACATACAGAAAAGTTTGTCAATATACATAAAAGATAAATCTTACAGTGATTAAAGGCAAAATGTAAAAATAAATATTTTTATGTTTTTTAATTTTTAAATTGTTTTATTTTATTATTATTTATGCTGTTGGTCTTGTCTTGGGAAAGATTTTTCATTGCAGAAACATTGTAACTGTGGCAGGGAAGGATCATGGGTGCAGGGATAGTGAGGTATGTGTGGGGAGCAGTGAACCTAGGGCATGTCTCTGGAATATGAACGTGTTTATACAGCCATGGGGTATTGTCTTGGTGGGAGTAAACTCACAGATTAACTGATGGAATATTGAATTCCCATCTAGGGGATTCCTGCTAAATTGTACCATAGAGTAGCTAGAATCCCTAAAGTACTTTGGCAGTGCCTAGTGAAGGAAGAAAGGCCAATATGCAAGGACCTTAATATTGATGCTTGTATTTATGAACCTTGTTCTTCTGAAATTGAAATGTAGCCTAGTAATATATATTGCCTTCAAGTTACCCCCTGAAAGTCTCCATGTTGCTCAAATATGACATCTCTAAGCCAAATTCAGCATATAAACTCACTGCCTTCACCATGGAAGGGACATGGCTCCTGGGAATAAGCCTCCCTGTGACTGAAGGATTATTACCAAGCATCAACTAACAATACATTTGGAAAAGATCTAGACCAAAAGTGGGAGATTTTAATACAAAATATTTTTTATGGCTAAGAATTTTCAAAGTGAGTTGGGAGATCATTCCAGAGGTTACAATTAGGGACATCTAAGGAGGATCCCACTGACTGCCACAGTAAACTGCCTCAAAGTATAGGGAACTTGAGAGCTGGTATTAGTCAGTCAAAGGGGTGCTGATGCAAAATACCAGAAATCGGTTGGTTTTTATAAAGGGTATTCATTTGGGGTAGAAGCTTACATTGATCAGGCCATAAAGTGTAAGTCAAAAATCCACTGCCATGTGTTGGAGCAAGACAGCTGCCGATGTTTGCCTGGGTTCAAGATTCTTGGGTTCCTCTCTTCCTGGGGCTCCATTGCTTCTGGGCTCAGCTCCTCTGTTTCCTCTACAAGGTCAGCTATAGAGTATGAGGTTGTCTAGGCTTTGCCTCTATCCACAAGGACAGCTGTAGATTCTCAGGCGAATCACTCATCTCTATTCCCGGGGCCTTCTCTCCTTCCTCATGACCAAGCTCTCTTACTTCCCAGGACTCCAGCTTAAGACTCCAACATCAGAATGTCAGTGCAAATCTACTTCAACTCTATTCTTTGCAATGTCTTTTATCTTTGAGACCCCACCCACCAAGGGGTGGGGCTCAACACCCTACTGACATGGCCCAATCAATGCCCTAATCATAATTTAACTGTACCCTGATTAGCAGATCAGTTTACAAGCATAATCCAATATCTATTTTTGGAATTCATAAATACATCAAACTGCCAAACTGTTACACTCCACACTCTGAATTCCAAAAACATATTACAATATTCAAAAAACCTTAAATCAATAGCAATGCAAGTATAAAATCATATCATAATCAGTTTAAAGAAATACAGTTCATCTTGAGGCAAAGTGCTGTCTGCTGTAGACCTTTAAAACTTACAAAACCATTTCACTGCTTCCAATACACTAATGGAAAGGCAAAGGATAAACATTTTCATTGTAAGGAGATATTGGGAAGGAAACACGAGTCAGGTCCTCTATAGTTCAATAAACCTGCAGAACATACTTCATTAGATGTCAAAGTCTGAGAGTCATTCTTAAGATGATGATTTCTTCTCGTTGGGACCACATGGGGACCCACCCTTTCCATAAACTTGCCCAATGGCCATTTTCTTGGTTCCACCCTCATCAAGCATCTCAGTGTTGACCAAGCTCTAGACCTCACCCTCCAAGGGTGTTGGTGTGATTGCCACCCCTTACTCAATCTTTGGCTTAGAGTCTTAGCCCCCTAGTACAGTGAGGTGAAGACAACATTCCCCATAACCTTTGGCATACAGGCTCAACTCTCTCAGAGCAATGAGTTGACGAACCTGTCTTCTCTAACCTTTGGCACACAGGCTCAACCCTCTCAGAACAATGAGTTGACCACATGGCCTTCCCAAACCTTTGGGGGACAAGAGTGCCCCTCTCAGGCCTATGGGGTGGTGACCTTAACTGCCCTAATCATTGAGGAATGTGCTCCACCATCTCTGCACCCTGGTGTGGTAAAACTCTCCCAGAACATCAGGTGGGAACATCCACCCTCTTCAACTGCTGGGACAAACGCACACATGGGTGGGGCTCCTCTCTTGGCCCAAGGTGATGTCTTAATTCTAGATCTCAGCTTCCATGGTTTTCTCCTTAAATATGTTTCTTCTTCAATCTCTCCTTTCCATGTCCCTTTTAGCCCAAGCTGACAGTGGTTTTGTTCATACAGTTCTCTCAAAAGCTTTGTTGGTTTAGCATGCAAGAAGCAGGGGTCCAAGACATCAGACAGTAAGAGTTTCCAGAAGTCTTTCTGAGATAACTGCATCTTCAATCCTGACTTACAGGTCCCAAGTTTCAATTGGGGCACTTTCATCTGGGAGCTTGATTTCCAGAGGTTTGAAATTTCCAGAATCAGTTTCTGTTTTCTTTGTGCCCAAGAGTTCAGAGCTTAGCATATTTATCTTGTCTAACATTTTGTTATAAGCTGCAAGGGAAAGCTAAGCCACATTCTCCAAGTTTACATTGGAAAATTCTTCAGCTAAATTCTCAGGCTCACCATTTTCAAATTCTGTCTTCCATATAACACCAGGAGTTATCTTGCTAAGTTTTCTGCAACTTTAAAACATGGATCACCTTTCCTCCAGTTTTCAATAATAGTTTCACCATTTACTTCTAAGGTATTATGAAAAGTTTCTTTAATGTCCAAATCACTATCAACAGTCTTATCAAAGTGATCTAAGCCTTTTGCATCAAGCATTTCACAATTCCTCCAAAATATACCCCTTGCCCATTTATAAAACCATTCCAACATTTTGGTAATTGCAAAATTTCCACACTCTTCAGTACCAAATTTTGTATTAGTCAGCCAAAGGTGTGCTGATGCAAAATATCAGAAATTGGTTGTTTTTTATAGAGGGTATTTATTTGGGGTAGAAGTCCACAATTACCAGGCCATAAAGCATAAGTTTCTTCCTTCATCAAAGTCCATTGCCATGTGTTGGAGCAAGACAGCTGTCGATGATTGCCATGGCTCAGGCTTCTTGGGTTCCTCTCTTCCTGGGGCTCTGTTTCTCTCCGGGCTCAGGTCTTCTGTATCCTCCATGAGGTCAACTTTAGGCTATGAGGTTCTCTAAGCTTTGCCTCTCTCCACAAGGCCAGCTGTAGACTTTCAGGCAAATGGCTCATTTCTTTTCCTGGGGCCTTCTTTCCCTCATGATCAAGCTCTCTTACTTGTTGGGGCTCCAGCTCAAGACTCCAATGCCATGGTCCAGCCGAGGCACGAGGGAGCAGACTGAAGGTGGTTAAGGGAGTCGGCGAGAAATGATGAGTCGCACACCAAGTCAAGTGAGAATCGACGACTGACTTTATTGCAAGATATGCACAGTTTTTAAATTCTATTTTTTGACAAGCGTAAGCATTCTCTTTGAAGTTATGCAAGGTTGAAGGTGCACTATTGACTTGAGATAAGCGCTTTCAGTTCCATGGCGACAGGATGTTAACTATTCACGGAGCAGTAACCTGCGGCTTAGTAGTTCCTATTCTGATGTCAAGATTAGATAAACCAGACTTGTGGTTAACTAGCATATCTAATTGCAGCACTAACCCATTGTTACATTTTAACGTTTACTATCTAAAA
>JAQZBX010037027.1:0-23949 GCA_029593785.1 Cabassous unicinctus | reverse complement strand
GAAACGCAGCCCCGGGAAGAGAGGAACCCCAGAAGCCTGAACCCTGGCAAATGCCAGCAGCTGTCTTGCTCTAACACGTGGCAATGGACTGTGGTGAGAGAAGAAACATAACGCTTTATGGCCTGGTATCGGTGGGCTTCTACCCCAAATAAATACCCTTTGTAAAGACCAACCCATTTTTGGTATTTCACATTAGCACCCCTTTGGCTGACTAATACAATACTATTAATCCAGGCCATGCAGAATTCCCATGGGAAAGATTCACTGAAAAGGGACTCTAAATGAAGATTTTAAAACAGATGAGGGGGAAGAAAATCCATGATGAGGAAGAGTCACCAGGTACAATAAATAACAATATTAAGTTCCCCAATAAAAGAAAATGCTAGAACAATTAAATAGAGAGTCAAAAATAAATATAGTAAAAATAAATTAATGTGCCATCACAAATTTGTCTGGTGGCAGCCTGAAGGACTGAACCAGGACACTTGTCACAAGCTTGCCATCCAAAAACTTGCCCAGCATGAAGAAGTATCCTGCAGTGCAGCTAATATGCTGTAAGAAAGCAATCAAATCACAGCTGCCTGGAGCAAAGGATTACCAGCTTTAAGGCATGTGATATAGCACAAAGGAACGGGAGAAAAGACTATTTCTTAAGGGAATAGGGGACATTCAGATGTGTGTAAGTGGGGGATTCCCAAGGCAATGTGTTCTTGCCCAGGTCAAGACACATGCTCAGAAAAGACCAAGAGAGCACTAGACAATAATTCAGGCTGATCTTTAGACCCATTGTTTAGGTGACTTAAGTTCTGAAGGAATGCCCTCACAAAAATCAATCTGCAAAGACTGGGAAAGATCTTTTCCTTTTTTTCTTTCTTTTTTCTTTCCTTCCTTCCTTCCTTCCTTCCTTCCTTCCTTCCTTCCTTTCTTCTCCTTCCTTCCTTCCTCCCTCTTCCTTCTTCCTTCCTTCCTTCCTTCCTTCCTCCCTTCTCCTTCCTTCCTCCCTCCCTCCCTTCCTTCCTTCTCCCTCCCTCCCTCCCTTCCTTCCTTCCTTCCTCCCTTCCTCCCTTCCTTTTGATAACACCTGACACTCAAGATCTGAGTCATGCCACTAGATGGATGCATGCTTAAGGTATAGATACCACTGTGAATAAATTCCATTATTTTTAAATTTTAAATTATTAAAATATCCATTGTGTGACAAAAGATTACAGGGCATGCAAAGAAACAGGAAATGGTGGTCCATGCAAAGGCACATGATAAAACATTAGAAGCCATTGATGTGGAAGATGAATAAATCATATAAAATCTTTTTAAAAATTGCCTTAAATATGCTCAAAGATTTAAGGAAAACACAGATGAAAAACTAAAGGAAATCAGAAAACATTTAGTGAACAAAAAGAATTTCAATAAAGACAAATCATAAAAGGGAACCTAAGAGAGGGAGGTGGATGTGGCTCAAGCAGTTGGGTGCCCACCTACCACATAGGAGGTTCCAGGTTCGGTTCCCAGTACCTCCTAAAGAAGATGAGCAAGACAGCAAGCTGACACCATGAGCTGGCATGGCAAGCTGACGCAACAAGATGACACAATGAGATGATGCAACAAAGAGACACAATGAGGAAACATAATGAGAGACACAACAAGCAGGGAGCGAATGTGGCCCTCCCATATGAGAGGTCCTGGGTTCAGTTCCTGGTGCTTCCTAAAAAGAAGACAAGCAGGCACAGAGAGCAGACAGTGAGCATGAACAATGGGGGGAGGGAAGAAATAAATAAAATAAATCTTAAAGAAAAAAAAAAAAAAGGAACCTAACAGAAATACTAGAGCTGAACAGCACAGTGACTAAAAGTTAAAATTACCTAGAGCGCTTCAATAGCAGATTTTAGACTTTACACCAAAATCACAAGGATCAAAAGGAATAAATAGATAAATTGGACTTCATCAAAACACACTTTGAATGGATTATACAAGGCATGAGACTGTATAACACAGTGAAGCCTGTGGTGGAAGATGGACTGTGGTTAACAGAACAAATATGAGAATGTTCTCTCATGAATTAAAACAAATATATAATACTAATACAGGGTGTTAATAATTGGGTATGTGGGGAGAAAATATTCCAAATGTAAGGGATGGACTATAGTTAGTAGTAATATTTTGACAATGCTCTTTCATAGTCTGTAACAAATGTTTCACAACAATGCAAGGTGTTGGTGGTAGAGTGATGTATGGAAGCCCTGTATGATTATATGCATGTTTGATATGTAAGTTCACAACATTTACTATGCATTTAGTGTTTATGTATGTTCTTGTATGAATGATACATTTTAATAAAAATTTTAAATGAAAAAAAATTGAACACTTTTGTGCCTCAAAGGACATTATCAAGAAAGTGAACAGAAACCTACAGAATGGGAGAAAATATTTGAAAACAATATATCTGATTAGGGTTTAATATCCAGAATATATAAAGAACTCCTGCAACTCTACAATGAAAGGACAAACAACCCAATATATAAAATAGCAAAGGACTTGAACAGACCTTTCTCCAAAGAAGATATGTTAATGACCAAAAAGCACATGAAAAGATGCTCAACATCATCAGATATTAAGGAAATGCAAATTAAAATCACAATAAGATACTACCTCACAGTAACTAGAATGCATATTATTTAGAAAAGCAGAAAATAACAAGTGCTGGCAAGGATGCAGGGGAATAGGAACACTTAAACATTGCTGGTAGGAATGTAAAATGGTGCTGCCAATGTGGAAAACAGTTTTGTGGTTGCTCAAAAAGTTAAACATAGAATTACCATGTGACCCAGCAATGCCAGTGTTAGGTATATACCCAAAATAATTGAAAGCAGGATCTCAAACATATATTTGTACACCAATGTTCATAGCAACATTATCCACAAGAGATAAAAGATGGACGCAACCCAAGTGTCCACAGATGAATGGATAAACAAAATGTAGTATATATATGGAATACTACTCAGTGATGTTTACTGAACACTTATAGTTTATGTATGTTCATGTATGAATGATATACTTCAATAAATTGTTTTTAAAAAATGCATACTTAAAAAAAAAAGTAGACACATTCTATTGAAATTGTAGAACCCTAAGCACAAAGAGAAGACTTTAAAAGAACCAGAGAGTCAAGGAACAACAATTAAGTCGAAAGCAGCCTTCTACATAACAATAGAAACCAGAACACAATGTAATAATTAATTCAAATTGCCAAAAAATAAAAAAATCATGGGCATTCTAGATCTTTATAACCTGTTGGAAAAATCATTAAAGAGTGAGGGCAACATAAACACATTTTCCAATGTACAAAATTTGTAAGAATTACTTATTCATTAAATAATGTAATTAGGGAAGAAGAAAGCCGAACCCAGAAGAATGATAATAGAAAGAAATGACGGGCAAAAAAGGTTGAAAACACATGGTTAAATAATTGATATAGCACAATGACAACAGGTACTAATGAAAAGTATAGGAAAATGAACTGGAACTAAAACTGTGGGCAAGAATAACCAGCGATGTAAAAACAGGGAAAATTACCAGAGTTAAAATGTCTGAGTTCTTTGTTTCATTTGGGCAGAAGGAAGAGTCATTGAATAATTTTAGACTTTGTTAATTCAAATATGTCTTTTAAATGTTTAAGGGTAATCTAAAAATGAATATAAATAGGAGGTGTAATTTCCAAAGCAGAAGATGGGGACATGAAATAAAGAAAAATTAATCATTTACAATAAAGGTAAAAAAGGATAAAACAATAGAAACACAGAAAAAGCAGGAGAAAACACAGAATAAGATATAAATCTAATTCCAAAGAGACCAAAAGAAAGAAATCCAAATGTATGTATTCACAGTTTGACAACCTCGGTCTTTTAATCTATGAGTTGAGTACACTTACATTTATTGTGATTAATGGTTTATTTGTGTATGTGTGGGTATGTAGGCAGGCAGGCAGAGAGAGAGAGAAAGAAAAAGATAGAGAGACAGCTGTAAGATATTACAGAAGACACTTAAAACATAAAGGCCTGGAAAGATTAAAAATAAAAGAAAAATATCCAGATACTAAACAAATACTAATACTAAACAAAGCAGTGGCAAGATGGAAATTTATAGCCCTCAATGCTTACCTTTAAAAAAGGAGGGAATTATGGAAATATGGCATCACACTAACAGGCAGAGTTCAATGCTCTCACAAAAACAATGGAGAAAGAACCAAAAGCTATCCAAAAACCCTGCTTTGGGTATCAGCAGACCAGGACAGTGCTACACAACTCAGGAGGGTGAGGGACAGAGAGACGAAGAATCTGAAACAACAAACGTGAGTTATGAAGCTCCTGCTGAGGCTGTGAAGGGCTCCTCTCCCCCACCCCAAGATATTAAGCTGGGGTAAAACCCCTGGCTCACTGCAGCCAACTCAGAGGCGAACTGACACCTTCCTCCCTGTCACCTGTTTGGAGGGGAAAGGGAGAGGGAGTCAGGGGCTTCTCTTCAGGGAATTCGTCCCAGCAGAGCCTGCTTTGAATCTCCACCCTGGAGATTCAGCACAGGAACACAGGAAAACCCAGACTGAAACACCTCAATGGAACAGTGCATTGACCAGCGCCACCTGCTGGCCAGTCTAGAAATTGCCTGGACAAAATCTGTTCTCTGTTCTATCTGTATCCTAATCCCTGAGAGAGAATCTGCACCCCACTAGTGAGTCTCTGGCCTGATTTTAATAATGTAAGCTGGGCAAATTTTAATGACTTAAAATAAGTTGGACCAAATATCAAGAAGATCTGTGAAAAAAAATAGGCAAGACAGAGAAATTGGCCATGAGAGAAAATTCACCAACATATTCAGATGCCTAGATATCAGCAAAAAATTACAAGCTATACTAGGAAACAGAAATAGATGGCCCAACCAAAAGAACTAACCAAATATCCTGAAATGTTGCAGGATAAAGACAATTAATCATTGATAATCACACAACTCTACTAAATCACTTCAAAGAATGTAAAGAAATTATAACTAAAGAAATAAATGATATTAAGAAGACACTGGGAGAGCTTAAAGAACAATTTGAAAGCCTGAAAAGAAAAGTAACAGATCTTATGGGAATGAAAGACACAATGGATGAGATTAAAAATACATTAGAGGTAGATTTGAATTGCTCAAAGACAGACTTAGTGGTTTCAAAGACAGTACAAAAAAAAAAAAAAAAAAAAAAAGACAGTACATCTGAATTGGAAAAGATAGGAAAACAGAAAAGTGAATGAAAAAAAAAATGAAACAGAGGCTCAGGAAATTGAATGACAATGTGAAACACACAAAGATTACCATTATGGGTGTCCTAGAAGGAGAAGAGAATGGAAAAGGTGCAGAAAGAATATTTGAGGAAATAATTACCAAAAACTTCCCAACCCTTATGAAAGACATAAATATCAATATTCAAGAAGGACGACGCACACCAAACAGAATAAATCTGAATAGACCTACCCCAAGACACCTACTATTCAGAATAACAAATATCAGAGAGAGGATTCTGAAAGTGACAAGAGAAAAGCAGAGCATTACATACAAGGAAAACTCAATTAGATTAAGTCCCGACCTCTCATCACAAACCATAGAGGACAGAAGAAAGTGGTATGATCTATTTAAGGTACCAAAAGAGAAAAACTGCCAGCCAAGAATTCTGTATCTGGCAAAACTGTCCTTAAAACTGAGGGTGAGTTCAAAGTCTTCATAGACAAACAAAAACTGATAGAATATGCTACCAAAAGACCAGAATTACAAAAGATACTAAAGGAAGTGCTGCAGCCTGAAAGGAAAAAACAAGGTAGAGAGATTTGGAGAAGATTTTAGAAATGAAGATTATTAGGAAAGAAAAACTAAAGGGTAAGAAGACAGACAATAATAAGATATGACAACCAAGAGTAGAGGGACAAAATGGATGAAGTAAGTAATGCCTTTACAGTAATAACATTGGATGTTAATGGCTTGTACCCTCCAATCAAAAGACATAGACTGATATAATGGATAAAAAAATATATAAGCCATCTATATGTTGTCTACAAGAGACCCACCACAGACATCAGGGCACAACCAGGTTAAAAGTGAAAGATTGAGAAAAGGTAGTCCATGCAAACAGTAACCAAAAAAAGAGCTGGAGTAGTGATACTGATACTGGACAAAATAGATTTCAAATGAAAAACTGTTATAAAGGATGAAGAAGGTCATTATATATTAATAAAAGGGTCAATTCACAAAGAAGAAATAACTATACTAAATATTTATGCACCTAACCTGAGTGCCCCAAGATACATGAGACACACACGCAAAATTGAAGGGAGAAATAGATGTCTCTAAAATAATAATAGGAGACTTCAGTACACCACTCTCAGTATTGGATAAAACATCTGGAGATAGACTAAATAAAGAAAAAGAGAACTTGAATAATATAATAAATGAATTAGACCTAACAGACATCTATAGAGCACTGCACCCCAAAACAATAGGATATACTTTCTTTTCAAAGATAAGCTCATGGATCCTTATCCAAGATAGACCATATGTTGGGTCATAAATGTAAAAAGATTGAAATTATATGAAATACTTTCTCTGATCATAACTGAATGAATCTGGAATCAATAATAATGGAAAAAGGGAAAATTCATAAATATATGGAGACTAAACAACACTCTATTAAATAATCAGTGGGTAAAAAAATAAATTGCAAGAGAATTCAGCAAATATCTTGAGATGAATGAAAATGAGAATGCAACATATTAAAACCTGTTGCAAAGGTCATGCTGAGAGGGAAATTTATTGCCCTCAATGCTTACATTAAAAAAGAAAAAAGAGCTAAAATTGGAGATCTAACTGCATACCTGGAAGAACTAGAAAAAAAGCAGCAAACTGATCTCAAACAAAGCTGAAGGAAAGAAATAGTAAAAATCAAAATAGAAATAAAGGAAATCGAGGATAAAAAAACAACAGAGAGAATCAACAAAACCAAAGGTTGGTTCCTTGAGAAAAGCAACAAAATTGACAAACACTTAGCTAGACTGACAAAGAGAGAGAGAGAGAGAGAGAGAAAGTATAGACACAGATAAATAAAATCAGAATTGAAAGGGGGGACATAACCACTGACGCCATAAAAATAAGAATGAATCATAAGAGGATACTATAAACTGTATGCCCAAAAGCAAGACAACATGGAAGAGATGGAAAAATTCCTAGAAACACACAAACCACCTACACTGACCCTAGAAGAAATAGAAGACCTCAACAAACCAATCACAAGTGAAGAGATTGAAACCAACATCAAAAACCTCCCAAAGATGAAAAGTCTGGGACCAGATGGCTTCACAGGTGAATTTTACCAATCATTCAAAGATAATCTAATACCAATCTTGTTCAAGCACTTCCAAAAACTTGAGCAGGAAAGAACACTACCAAACTCATTCTATGTAGCCAGCATCACCCTAATACCAAAATCAGATAAAGATACTGAAAAGAAAATTACAGACCAATATTGCTAATGAATATAGATGCAAAAATCCTCAACAAAATACTGACAAACAGAACCTAAAGGCAAATTAAAAGAATTATACACCACATCAAGAAGGTTTTATCCCAGGTATGCAAGGGTAGTTTAACAAGAAAAAATCAATTAGTGTAATAAACCACATTGATAAATTGAAGAAGAAAAATCACATGATCCTCTCAATTGATGCAGAAAAGGCATTTGACAAACTACAGCACCCTTTCTTGAAGAAGAAGAAAAAAAAAAAAAAAAACTCCGAAAGATAGGAATAGAAGGAAGCTTTCTCAATGTGGTAGACTGCATATATGAAAAACCTACAGCAAGCATAGTACTCAATGGTGAAAGACTGAAAGTTTTCCCACCGAGATCAGGAACAAGACAAGGATGCTCACTGTCACCACTGTCATTCAATATTGTGCTAGAAGTTCTAGCAAGAGAATTAGTCAAGATAAAGAAATAAAAGTCACCCAAATAGGTAACGAAGAAGTAAAACTGTCGCTATTTGTGGATCATATGATCCTATATCTAGAAATCCCAAAAAAGCCACAACAAATCTACTAGACATAATAGACAAGTTCAGCAAAGTGGCATGATACAAGATTAATACGCAAAAAATCAATAGCGTTTCTATATACTACTGATGTGCAATCTAAGAAGGAAATCAGAAAAAAAGTTCCATTTATAATAGTAACTAAAAGAATCAAATATTTAGGAATAAACTTAGCCAATGACATAAAGGACCTTTATTCAGAAAACTACAAAACATTTCTAAAATAAAACTGAAAAAGAATTAAATAAATGAAAGGATATTCCATGTTCATAGATTGAAAGAGTAAATATCGTTAAGATGTCAATTCTACCTAAACTAATTTACAGATTCAATGCAATTCCAATCAAAATCCCAACAGCCTTTTTTGCAGAAGTGGAAAAACCAATTATCAAATTTATTTGGAAGGGTAAGGGACCCCAAATAGCCAAAAAGTTCTTAAAAAGAAAAATGAAGTTGGAACAGTCTCATTTCCTGACTTTAAAGCATGGTGCATAGCTACAGTGGAAAAACAGCATATTCTGGCATAAAGACAGACACATTGACCAAGGAACCTAATTAAGAACTCAGAAATAGACCCTCCCATCAAGTGATTTTTGACAAGGTGGTCAACCCATCTGGGCCAGAACAGTCTATTCAACAAGTGGTGCTGGGAGAAATGGATCTCCATATCCAAAAGAAAGAAAGAAGGCCCCTATCTTACACCATACACAAAAATTAACTCAAAATGGATCAAGGACCTAAATATACAAGCAACAACCATAAAACTCCTAGAAGAAAATGTAGGAAAACATCTTCAAGATCTTGTGGCAGGCAGTAGTTTCTGAAACCTTACCCCCAAAGCACGAGCAACGAGAGAAAAAATAGATAAATGGGACCACCTCAAAGGACTTTGTTAAAAGGGTGAAAAGGCAGCTGACTCAATGGAAAAAATATTTGGCAATCACATATCTGATTAGGGTTTAATATCCATGATACACAAAGAGATCATGCATCTCAACAATAAAAAGACAAAAAACCCAATTAAAAACTGAGTAAAAGATTTGAAAACACTATTGTCCAAAGAATAAATACAAATGGTGAAGAAACACATGAAAAAATGTTCAACATTAGTAGCAATTAGGAAAATGCAAATAAAAACTACAATGCGATATCATGTCATACCCATTAGACTGGCCGCTACTAAAAAGTTCAAAAACTGTAAATGCTGGTAAGGATTGGCGAGATAGGAACGCTTATTCACTGTTGGTGGGACTGTAGAATGGTACAGCCACTATGGTGAACTGTTTGGCATTTCCTAAGGAAGTTGAATATAGACCTGCCATGTGACCCAGCAATACCATTACTAGATATATAGCCAGAAGAACTGAGAGCAGAGACATGAACAGACATCTGCACACCAATGTCCATAGTGGCATTATTCACAATTGCCAAAAGTGGCAACAACCCAGGTGTCCATCAACTGATGAATGCATGAACAAATTGTGGTATATACACGCAATGGAATATTATGCAGTGGTAAGAAGAAATGAAGTCGTGAAGCATATGACAACATGGATGAACCTGGAGGACATTATATTGAGTGAAGCAAGGCAGACACAAAAGGACAAATACTGCATGACTGTACTATTATGAACTAAATATATTATGTAAACTCATGGAGTTAATAATTAGAATATAGGTCGCCTGAAAATAGAATGAGGTTAGAGAACACAAAGCTGAGGGTTAATCTGTGCAGAATTGGTGAAAAGGTTGTTTGTAAATCTTTGGGAATGAATAGAAATGGTAGCATATCGTGGTGTTTGTAACTAACTACTATTGTATGGGTATGAGAGTGGTTGAAAGAGAAAGTCTAAGCTCATGTATATTACTAGAAGGAAAGCTAGAACATGTAACTTGGACTGTAAAACATAGTGAAACTTCAGGTAAAATATGAATACCGGTGATATTGCATATATAAGACTTTTTTTGTAAAATATAAATACATATAAATTAGAGAGACAGAAACAGAATAGCAGCTATGTATGGCAGGGAAAGCATGGAGAGATTGAGAGATGATGAGTTTTTTGTGTGTTTATTTCTTGTTTATTATTATTGGAATAATGTAAATGCTCTAAAAATGAAGTGATGAATACACAACTATATGATTATACCGAATACCATTTATTGTATACTTTAGATGGCTCAGGCTTTATAAATATGTATCAATAAAATTGATTTGTTAAAAAATAATTAAATGGTGACATCTTTTTTCAAATAAAATAGTAAATGGAAATTCTAATTATATAAAAAAGATAAAACTGAAGCTGTTCTCGTTATAAGTGATCTTTTGCTGGTTTCATTTTAATCTTGTTTCTTTCATTAAACTCTAGTATATAAGAAATCAGTGTGAAGTGATACAGTGACCTGCATCTCTATCACCAAATATCAGTGATTTGCCTCAAAAATTCTACTGTAGGGTTAATAGCAACATCTACCAAAATGTGTTGTGTTTCAGGCAATTTGGGGGGAAAAAAGAGGGTTCCTCAAGGTCTCTGAATTTGGGGGCAGAAATGTATAAATAAAAATGCATTAATACCTATAAAAAATACATTAGAGGCACATAACAGCAGATTTGATTTGCTCTAAGACAGAATTAGTGATTTTGAGGACAGAAAATACATTCACCCCATTTCCAGTACCAAAATTTTTATCGGTCCTTCTCCAGAAAAACAACCAAAGGAGATTTAGTATAAGGAATTGGCTCATGTGATGCAATTGTGGGGGCTAGCAAGTCCAAATTCCACAGAGCAAGCTACAGTCTGGGGAATTCAGTAAAAGTGATGTTGAAGTCTTGAGGCAGAAATTCTTCTGATCCCTCAAACCCTCAGTTCTTGCTTGTTAAGACCTCAAACTGATTGAGTGGGCTCACCCACACTATGGAGGGTAATCTTTACTTAAGATCAACTGATTATAGATGCTAAAGTTGTCTACAAAATAACTCCAAAGTAGCAAGTAGGGCAATATTTGACCAAACACCTGGACACTATAACCTAGCCAAGTAGGTATTTAAATTTAACCACTACAATGCAAAATGAGACAGTATATATATGTAGCCAAAAATGTATCAAATGATAAATAGGAAAATACAGCTTTGAGGAAGGGGAGATGTGAATAAAATTGTGAAAGACCATACAGGGGTCTCAAATCTATCTGATTTATTTCTCTTTTTTAAAAAAATTTAAAGTACAAAAACAAGCAATAAGTTAATATGAATTTAAAACAAATCACAAAATGAATTTATAAAATGAATAAAATTAAATAGTATAAAATGCCTATAATTCGTAGCTAACTAAATAAAAGTACTGGACTCTCAGCTTTACTATGTTTGTTGACTGTGAACCTTTATCAAGCAAGTCACTTAAATTCTTTGGGACTTACTTCCCACATTTGTATATTTAGGAAATTGAACCAGATCATCTCTAACATTCTTACAGCTATAAAATTCAATTCAAAGCACTTCACAGGATTTGCAGCAACAAAAGCATGAATAATAATTTGGATTTTAAAGTGTAATGTGAAACGCAAGGTATGAATGTATACTTGAATGCTATTTCTTGACTTCTAACACTGATGAACTGTTCACCCTTATCTTTGCAGCCAATATTGTACCTTATCATTCCCTCTTTCCAACCATATCCACTTCTGTGTTAGGACTTCTTTGATAATGAAAATCACCTCCTTCTGTCGTAGCACAAATTCTTCCCAGCCTGGCTAGGTCCATCTTTTGCTGAATTGTGAGAAATATTTGGATAATTTCTTACTTTTTGTAAAATGTTTGAGTCCTAATTTTAAAAGTGCAAGAAACAGGGGAAGCGGGTGTGGCGCAATGGATAGAGCTCCCGTTTACCATATGGGAGGCCCCGGGTTTGCTTCCCGGGGCCTCCTTGTGAGAGCTGGCCGGCCCTGCGCTGCGCGGTGGGCTGATGCAGCAGGACCTCACAGCAAGGGGGAGATAAGCAGACACGGAAGAAACACACAGCGAATGGACACAGTAAAACACAAGCAGCAAGGGGCGGGTGATAAATAAATAATCTTAAAAAAAAAAAAAGTGCAAGAAACAGAAACTGATTCTGGGTGGTTTATGGGTGATAGGGGCCTCGAGAAAGACAATTATTGGAATGACTCTGAGTATCTTTTGGAATGAAAGGAAGAGATAATTTAGGAAAGGAAAGTTCCAGGGATCTCTGAATCAAAAGTTTATTGCCCTCTCCCAAGAGCTCTATCACTTACAAAATAGCCCTAAAGACTCTCAGTCTTCTGGTCACTCTTTTCCAATTCTATAGCTCCTAAGATACATACTCTAATTGGTCCAGCTTGGGTCAAATATCTACTTTTAGTTCAATTGACTGTGTGGAACAAGCCATGTATTACAGACAAGATCATTGCAGGCCTACCCCTGAGCATTAGGACCAATTTCCAGAGAAGGAATAATTGGGAGCAAGAAAGCAACTCCAAAAGTATTCTCCTGTGCTCCAAAACAATGTGCAATCTATGCTGTGACATGAGTCAGATGAGGAGAGGGTGTTTGCCTGCCTTTCATGAACAGCTTAAAGAGTTTTGCCATAGAATCAGGACAATAGGAGACATTTTGTGGATGGTTTGAACTCGTTAATATTTATGTGCGAATATTGAGCCACAAGTCATTGGAGTCATTTTCTCCCATTGGTTTCATAACCACTTGTGCCTGTAAAGGTCTAGAAACATTTGTTCATTATTATTAAAGAAAATAGTAAACTTTTTTACATTTTAGCCCAACAAATTAAAGAAAATATGCAGAGAAATCAGGGAACTGATGTATGATATTTGGGGAAAGCAAAGTAGAAATGCTTCAAAAGTTTTCTGTTTTGAGACTCAACATGGAAACCGTGATAGCCAAATTCAATTTTTACATCCCTTTGAAGATTCTTACTCTTTGATTTGAAAGCTAATGAATTTTCTTATTTTACTAGGCACCCAGAATTCTTCTGCTTTGATACTACCTACTTTAGTTGGTATGATTTAAAATTCAGACATATTTCAGGAATTTTTACAACCATGCAAATTATCCTTTTTATGATTCAAGCTTCTCATTTGAATTAGATGGAGTAAGAAGTAAAGAGAGGCTCAATCTCGGTTGAAATTATTTCAACTCTTTCATCACTCTGTATATTGACTCTAAATGCCACTGAATATACACTCCTATGTTTTTCAATGCAATGGTTCTCCAGCTCTTTCCAAAAATATCAGGGTCAGTTCTTGAGCATATGAATCCTACCAGTCTCAGGATTCATATTCATAATGTTTTATATCACTTCTCTCTCCTGCTGCAAATTGTCAGCTCCTCAGGATTACAGACTATCTCTTCATTAGTTAATGAATAAACCTTAAATGTCAATTGGACATTTAAGGTCTATTCATTGGAAATAAACACTTCACATTTGTGTAAATTAAACTAACACTTATGTGTAAAGTCACTTAACCATTACTTGCTTACTTAACTACCTCCTGAAGAAGTATCATGAGTTGACTATAATCCCTTATGGAACTAGGCATAACAAGAAAAATTTGTAAAATTATGGTTTTCATTGGGAAGGTTGAGGGTTAGGGCATGGTATGAGGTCTGATTCCATCCATGAGCAACAGTTGGCTTTAAAGTTTGGGGCATTTTACCCATGCTGTGAGAAGGACCAAGTAGAATAAGAACTTGTGCCACATTTCACCTGTGCCTAGATCCATATAAGGCCCATCTTCTTTGATGGATGCACTCTGCAATAAAAGGCCATAACACAGCATTTTCTATACCATGAACTTTTGGCACTTGATTATATTCAATTTATTCAATTCAGTACTTCATAATAATATATATTCATTGTTTAATTACTTCAAGAGAGTAGTTCAGTGGTGTACTCTAAGGAGGATGTATGCATACCGAGGCAAGTCGAGGGAGAAAGTCTCTATAGCTTAAATGACCGATACTGGCATAGACCCTGGGGAATAATATAATAAATGAGTACAACCTTAACTCTTGAGGAACTGAATGTTTGAATGGAATAAAATTAAATTGAAACTCATTAGGAAGAAGTTAGAAAAACTACTCTCAAAATTATAGAAACTTGCATTTAAAAATAGCTTAAGATATTCTATTGAACCACAGGAAATTGCCAATATTCAACCATTTTTGGCATACTAAAATGACAATTTCATATGGGTCAATATAATATGAGAAAAATTTGTTCATTTGCAAATATTTACTGTACACATACTATGTAAAGGGTACTAAGATAATTGAGGCTAAAATAGGCAGGAAAAAAAAGAAAAAAAAACAATGAAAAAACAAAAAAGATTTAAAATATATATATAGGCAGGTAGACGTTGCCATTATAGTGAAGATAACCCAGTAAATGGGTTAAGAAATTCTCATTCAACAAATATTTAGTAAACACTGACTATGTGCTAGTCCTGGTTCTAGATGATGGAAATATACTTATCTCAAGAAACTTAGGGTTGGGTGAGCTGGCAGGAGGAGGGGGAAGATACAGTCATTCAAGGAGCAAACAAACTAGCGTGGTAATTTAAGACAGTAGTAAATTCTATGAAGAAAATAATATAGGATAATGAGATAGGGATTCTGGGGTAGAGGTAAGGGGCTAACTTAGATAGGGTAACTAGGAAAGGCCTCTCTGAGAAGGAGACATTAGAACTAAGGCATGAATGATGAGCAGGGATCAACCATGCCAAAATTTGGAAGCAGAGCTTTGCAGGCAAATGAGGAGAGCTAACTGATATCAGGAAAAGCTGGGCTTGCTGAAGAATAAAGACCTTTGTGCCTGGAGCCTACTGAACAAGGGGGGAAATGGCCATGATATGACATCAAAGAAGCAGGAAGCAGGCCTTATAAGCTTTAGTATTAGAATTTTATTCCAAGTACAAGAGACTCCATGATATGATATACATTTTTAAAGTATCACAGTTTTTAATCTAACAATAATATTAATACCAGAATATCAGTGATATATGCTATGAGAGGAGTAAAACCAAGTGCAGTAAAGAGGTAGGGTAGATTTCAGCTCCAATAAAGGAAGTTTTCAGGAAAGAGTGGAATTTGCACAAGACCTTGAAAGATGGGAAGTCCATTTATTAAGTGAACAGGAAAAATATTGGTAGAATAGCATTCCAAGAGAGAGGCAGCCATACATGGAGGCACAGAAGCAGCATCTTTAAGAACCTAATTGAGAAAAAAACAATCAAGAACATAGAAAATCAGGGATATAGGAGTAATAAAACTTAAAGCCAGAGAAGCACATTTGAGCTAAGTCAAGAAGGATGCTAAATGCCAGGCAGAGGTGTTTGGGTTTTATTTATTTAAAAAAACTAGGAATCCTATTTAAATTTTGAGCAAGAAATATTATAATCAGAGTTGTGCTTAGGTAAAGAGCGGCAGCACTATTTAAGATATGTTAGAATGGATTGAATGCCTAAAACAATTTCATTTACTGGTATCAAAAATCCAACTCAAATTTGTAAATTATCCGCCCAGTAAATGGGAAGCCCAAGGACAAAACCACCGTCAGCAAGGGTTGAATCCAGAAGCTCAAGGAATGATGCAAGGGCTCTGCCTGCCCAGTGCCTCTGCTTCCCTCTGAGTTATGGCTCCCTCAGATGGTAAGATAGCCACCAGCAGTTACGTATTTATATTATTTTCATAACTCATGATCTAAAAGCAAGAGGGAGACCTTCTGTCTCCTAGTATTCATATATTAAAGCTTAGGGAAAATAATGATGGTTATGATGATTACTAAGATTCTTTGCATGCTCACTATGTGCCAGACCCTATTCTAAGCACTTTACAAGTATCATCTCATTTAATCACCTCAACAATCCTATGAGGTAATAACCCTACTAGCCCCCTATTCAGATTATGAAACAGAAAGGTAAAATAATGTGCCCCTAATCACCAAGTGATAGAGTCAGAATTCAAACCCAAGTGAATGGACTCTAAAGCCAGCATTCTTATTTTAACATTTTTATTATAAAGAGTTTGTAACATATTCAGAAACAGTCAAACAAGAATAATGAAGGCCCACTATATTCAATACTTAGTTCCACTTAGGCCAATCCACAGACAAATCCCCCCTCCATATTATTTTAAAGGACATCTCAGATATCATATTATTTCAGCTATAAATACTTCAGTCTCTCTCTCTTTTAACAAAACCACAATACACTATCATCCTGAAAAAATAAACAATAATTTCTTAATATCATCAAATAACCTGTCCATGTTTGCATTTCCAATAGGCTCATGAATGTCATAAATCATTTTTATATTTACTTTAAAGGAATGCAGCAGCAAAATCCAGATTGTGGGAAAAACTACAGGATAACCAAGTTTCTTCAACAAGAACAAAATTTTTTTAATTGAAAAAAAAAAAAGAAAAGAAATGTAGGGGGGAATGTAGATTATAAGAGACTTAAAAGGTATGTCAAACAGTCAATAGGTAGACTTTATTTGGATTCTGAGTACTGAAAATGTTTTAAAGTTCTTTTTTGTGCACTAGGAATACACAGTCAAATTACTGTGCCTTAAAACCACTTGAAAGAGTTCTTCTCCAGGTAGCTATGCCTCCAACTGAATATACAGGATTTTTAGAAATTATTTTTTATTTTGTTTTGTTTTATCATTGAATAAAATCCACTTTACCCTATTTTTCCCTCGCTTTATAACTATTTTATTTAATGTTTTACTCTTCCATTTTATATAGAGGTGCACACCACCTTTCTCTGATAAATGATAGAATATTCTATACACTTTTCTCTACATTGCTTTCTTTTACTTAGCAATATATCCTGGAAATAATTTCTCATTTCTTTTAACAACTGCATAGAAGCACATTGTGTGGATGCACCATAGTTTATTCGACTTGTTTCATATTGAGTGACTTTCAGGTTGCTTCTAGTCTTATGTGATTGCAAATAGTGCTCAGGTAAAAGCCTTGTCCATAAGTCTTTTTGTATTTTTGCCACTGGGCTAGATTCCTCGTAGTGGAATTGTTTGGTCAAAGGGTAAATACATATGTTATTTTGTTAATGGTTTACAATCACTCCAGCAATGTATAAACGTGTGCCTCAGTCTCTCCAGCTGAGTATTTGTCATACTTGGATTTTTTACCTATATAATAGTTGAGAAATAGTATCTTGGTATCCTTTTAATTTGTATTTTTCTTCTAATCAATGAGTTTGTGCTTTTTTTCATATGTTGAAAAATCATATGCCTTTCTTTTTGTGTTTTGAAGAATGAAGTTTTTTTTCTTTATATAAGAATAAGTCATTGTAATTAGCAGTATAGCTCTTAGACTTTTACCTGTTTGTGATTTTCTAACAAAGCGAGCCTCTGTTTCATGTTCACATAAAACATAAAATCCCTTTCACCTACATATTTAGGAGGGTATTCTTGTTCTTCTGTAATGGTCATGGAAACCATCTATAGTTTGGATCTTTTGTACTTCACTAATGTTTGGGGGCAACATCCCTACAAAGACAATGATAATCTTTTTATTTTTCTTCCTAGGTGACTATTTATGGAAAACTGAAAAAATGTACTACTGAAGCAGTGCAAATATCGAATTTATCCTTTGGCAGTCTTGCCTATGGCGATTTAGAGGGAAGCTAGAAGTTCAGTAATCCCAGGACTTTTTAAAAAATTATTGCCATTGGATGTTGTCAAGGACCAAGTTTGTTTTTTTATTATTTTAAAGTTATTAATGTCAAGTTTAAAGTTAAATATATTAAATATAGGCACAAAATTCAAAGGTTGCGTTGCAAAAGGATTATGCAGAGAAAAGTAGGTCTCTGTTCACCCATGTTCCACCCAGCTGCAAACAACTTTCTGCTTCGTGAACACTGAAAAAGAAAACCTACGTTTTTCTCTTGCTTCTTAGTGAATGGTTTTGTTTATTTGGTTTGTCAGTATGTGGCATATGGTTCAAAAAAATCCTGTTAGGTTACAAAAACAATAAATTATGGATAAATTGGGTTGAAAAAAAAGAATCAAAGATTATCTGCTTTAGGATAGGGTTTCAATGAATAAAGTATATTTATAATAAGAGAAATGATTGTCCAAAGAAAATGAATGCTTCTTAGATGCATGTATCCACCATTGAGCCACATATCATAAGCCTTTATAGATTCTATCAGTTTTAAATTCCTGGATAACAAACCACCCCAAGACTTGTAACTTCTTTTTTAAAAACCCAACGATTTTATTTTACCATAATTCTGTGAGTCAGTAATCTGGGCTGGGCTCAGCTGAGCAGTTCTTATGTTTTCACCTGGGTTCTCTCACATGGCTGCCATCATTTCTGGCTCATCTGGGACTGGCTGGTATAAGATGGCATAGTAGTGAGGATATTATGTGTGATCGGCCTCATTCACAAGACTGACAGTTGCTGCCAGGTGTTAGCTGGATTATATAACCCAGGCTTCTTCACAGGGTGGTAGCATTTCAAGAGAGAAAGCCCTGACATGAAAGCACTTCTCTGGCCTCTGTTTGCATAACAGTTGCTGAGTCCCATTGACCAAATCATGTCACATGGCCAAACCCACTGTCAATGTAGGAAGGTACTACATAAGGGTATAGATACAGGGAACTGGAAGTGTGGTTTATAGGAGCCCATTACTATAACAATCTATCCCATAGCTACTAAGCTCAAAGTAAGCAAAATGCCAACAGGACAGATTCCTATCATTTCTTGGCTGGATAAGTAAGGGTAACAGAAAAAGAACTTAAAATAATGATGGGGTTATTTCCTATATATGTTCTAATGATGACTGTGTAAACTGTATGAAAGAGATTTTTTAAAAATCCCCGAGGGGAGCAGATGTGGCTCACGGAGTTGGGTGCCCACTTCCCACATGGGAGGTCCCGGGTTTGGTTCCCAGTGCCTCCTAAAGAAGACAAACAGACAATGAGCAGACAGCGAGCAAAAACAATGAGCAGACAACAAGAAAAAAAAAGAGCAGGGGGCAAATGTGTCTTAAGCAGTTGAGGGTCCGCCTCCCACATGGGAGGTCCCGGGTTCAGTTCCCAGTGCCTCCTAAAAAAATATCAGACAATGAGCAAAAAACAACAAGCAGAGAATGAGCAAAAACAAAAAGCAAACACAAGGGAGCCATCTCAGAGGGGGAGGAGGAGGGGAATCCCCAAGAACATGACAGCATTTTATTGCAAGCAATTGGGGAGATATCTGTTCAAAAAGAGAAAATAGTCATAAAAAGATATATACATATTAGCCAAAATCCAATCTAGAATAAAATATATTTTTTCCAACTACATTCCCATCCCTGAATGTGTCTTAAACCTTTTCCAGGAAACCAACATTCAGTATACAAGAAGAGTAATACAGAACAGTTATATAAGAGTGTTACTTTTCCAGTTATAACTATGTTGCACAGAATTGCAAATTTTGCTAGCAAGAACATTCAAAGTATAATTGCCTAAATGCAATGTGGTCCTGATTTAATCCTAGAATAGAAAATGGACATTAGTGGGAAAGCTGATGAAAGTCAAATAAACCCTGTAATTCAGTTACCAGTATTGTACCAAAGTTAATTTCTTAGTTTTGATAAATGTACCATGAGTATGTAAGATGTTAATATTAAGGGGAGCTGGGTGAAGGGTATATAGAAGCTCTCCGTATTATCTTTGTAAATCTCCTGTAAATCTAAAATTATTTCAAAATTCAAAGGTTTAAAAATATATGTAGTCAGTAAACTAAAGGGTCTGTGTATGTATGTGTGTGCATGCACATGTGTGAACTAGCAGAACTTAGAGCAACTGCAGACTCTAGGATTATTCCAAAATTTGCATAACAATTTTTAGGGTACAAAATCCTAACCAAGGAGCAGCAGTGCAGGATGCAAATTAGACTGAAGCCTGGGAAGAGAAGATATGAGTTGGAGGCTTGGTCACTTATCAGAAAGATACAGAATTAAGATAATTAAAGAGGAGGAGCCCTGCTAAGACAGAGACAGTCCCTTAAACTGTCCTACCTACAAACTTCACCAATATCATAGAACTAGGAAGTGTTTGACCAATGACAAGCTTAAGTAACTCTTCATGAACAGGGTGTATTTTATAGAGCAATATAGATTATCTTCCATAGAATAAAAGTTCTGATTATGTCACTCCTCACTCAAAGGTTCAAATGGTATTCCACTTCTAATCAAATAAAATCCAAATTACTCAATCTTCTATTTCTGAGTCAAGCTTAATATTCCAACTGCTCCTGCTTGAACAACTTCCTCCCAGTCTTTGCGTCAGATGTTTCCAAGGTAATTGCTTTACCCCTGTGGGTCCATCCACTCCCACTTTCTGTCTCCTTTCAGTTTGTGCCTTCCAGCCACTGTTAACTTTTTAATGTGTGGTTAAAAAATTTTTTTTAATTTAAAAAAAGCTTTTGGTAAGATAAGACATGTTACTATAAGGTGTTTCTGATTGACCTCAACCCAGCTAAACAACAAGGTCGTCGTCATCTCTTTTCACCTTCAGGTTTGCAGCAGACTAAGGCTAATTATAACTATTTTCCTGCAACAAATAAGAGGGGAATAAGATAACATGAGATCTTCAGAAGGCCCTAATTAACAGCACCATTCTGAGACCTCAGAGACCAAAGACAAAAAAAAAACAGGGAAGGAGTAAGCGGTATGCCATGCATTTGCTTTGGGGCTGAATGTGGGCTTTATCGGGGTCACCCAGAAGCACAGAATTCCTCTTAAGGACCCAAACCAAAGATTTGTGCCTGCAGCCTTCAGGGATATACCATTTGACCTGTAGCTGAGGATATTGCAATCAGTGTGAGCAGAATACAATTTGCCTCTCAAAAGGAGAAGGATCCCAGCAGCCAGTATATGCTCAATTTCATCATATGGGGTGAAGAATTCTTAGGAGTATAAAACAATACAAGAGGGAAGTTAAAAGATTTTGTGCCCTAATTAGTGACCTTGTGTTACAAGCTCAATATGTGTTAGCAAATGGTATAGTCTAGGCCGTGTGAAATAGATATCGATTAATATAATCTACAGACAGGATTTCAATACTTAGACCATCATTTTTGTGCTATGGACATGTCTGGCAGTCTGGTAAAGACTAGAACCATCATCTCAGAATACGGTTTTAAATACATAAAATAATGAGGTTAATAAGAAAACTAGTTCAATACTGAAATACTGGTATGAAAATATTGTGAATAAATATATGGTATAGCAATGCTTGTTACTAACACATTATTAAATAATAAGATCTAGTTGTGGGCTTAATATTCACTGTGAAGTAGAGCATAAATGATATTAGGTATCTTCAACTACTTGTCAGGAGGTGAATAGTTTCCAGTTTCTGCAGCTTAGGACTTTCAGAGCAAATTTTCCTGGAACTTAGGTTAAAGGACAAACCTTGGAAGCTAAAGGATGACTGCCTTGGATAGTGGGAAAACTCAGGAAAGAGATTTACCTCCCTGGAGGTATTGTTTACATTCCAAAGGGAGATAAAACCTGAAACTTAGACAGCATTACAGAGGTTGTAACCCAGAGAGGCTGATCTTATCTTCCCTCCTAGAGACCCTGATTTATATTCCTAAGACCCAGGGATCTTCTCCTTCCTTTCCCAAGCAGACATTGTTTACATTACAAAAATTGTTTCTCTCCTTCTCTCAGAAGGTGAGAGGGCACATGTGTATAAGCTCCCAGATTCATAATTTGGGGGTTCCTCTCCTGTGGGGTAGGAAATCCCTTTTGTGCACACACAGGGTCCATCTGGCTTATGTTACCCCAGAAGGAAAGATTTAGAGCGTGGGAAACTAATGTGGTTATTGCTATAAGTAATAATAATAATGTCTTATTTCAGAAACCTCCTTTTATTGCAAGCATTAAAAACATTTTGCAACCAGAGTAATGTAAATAAATATAATATTAAAAACTTGTCAAACTTATATTGACTTTATGAAAAACAGAGGTCTTAGAAAAATAGGTCTGAGTCACCATCAATGATAATGAATTATTGATTCATTTATCAAATTTGTTTTTGTTTTTTTCAGTAAAGAAGTTGTAAGTTTACAGAAAAATCATGCAAAAAATAGAGTTCCCATATATTCTTCCTATTGTTAACACCTTGTACTAATGTGATACATTTGTTACAATTGATGAAAGAATATTATTATAATTGTATGTTATATATATATATATATTTTATATACAATAGAGTTCACTATTTATGTTGTACCGTCCTATGTTTTTTTTTAAAAAAAAATTTACTCTAGTAACATCCATATATACAACCTAAAATTTCCCCTTTTGATCATATTCAAATATATAATTCCATGCTGTTAATTACATACACAATGTTGTAAAACACTGTACGAGACACTAGGTATATATTCCTGAATAAAACTGACCTGGTCCTTGTCTTTTGTAACTCTTAAAAGTTTAGTGAGCCTGCAAGGGAGAAGTGAGAAGGAAATGAGAAAGGGAAAAAAAAAATACTGTTTTAAAAACATGGTAGATAACTAAAAGAGAAATGGTGCCAATTTCTTTGAAAATGAAATAAATGGAGGATAATGGGATAGGAGCAAAAGTCTGCCCATGTTGGTGGTCAGGGAAGACCACTTTTCCTCAGTGTAATGGAAGTGAAGGAGCCTATCATGCAAAGGCCTGGGAGAAGGTGCTTTAGCAGAGTGGACAGAACATGCAAAGGCCCTAAATCAGAAGAGAGCTCGAGCATATTTGGATGAATAAGTTCTGATGTGTTTGTTCAAAAACAAGAAAAGAGTAATTATTTTTAATCATCAGATACTACCACTGCATACTACTGCATATATGCTTAAATAGTTCCATCTGATCTGCTTCCTTAAATGTATTCTAAGTTTTCCAATGTGTCTGCTCTTTCCTTCTCAAAGCACATGTACTAAGCTGTGTCCTGATGTTGAAACTTCACAAATATAGAATAGAGACCTGGCTTAGCAATAGCAGTTTTAAAGCAGTATATTAATAATAAAAACAAAATTTCTGATTCTAATATCACAAGTCATTTAATATCCAAAAGAACCATGTTTAATAAAATAAAATAACAGTGCCTTGTCTGGTAAAAAGCAAATACATCTACCATTTGCTAAATGGCATTTCAATTGCCGTAACAGCTACCAAATTCACAGCTAGTCAGACTGGCCATCATAGAGCCAACTGCTCACCTTTAGTTTCCCAGCACAGAGGTAAGAGACTACATCATTTCCCCTTGAGGAATGACACCACTCACTGGATTTAATGCAGTGACCTGATACCAATTGCTGTCCTTGAAGGCAAGGGTTGAACTCGGTCGGCAGCTGGCTCTAAGTGAAGTTTGTTCAGTGTGGTTACCAACACTTTGACCTATTCATTCCCAGTCAGGAATCTTAGCTCTTCAGGTTGTAGAATTTCATTTCTTGAAACAAGAAAAAAAATTTGATATTCTTGATGATCATGACAACAGTGACTAGTGTTCACCCTTCATCTCAAATATTGCATGTAAGCCACACTAAGTGCTCTGATTGCTTCCTTTTTATTTTCCTCCTGTTTGCTTACTTGCAGTTTGGGGGAAAGTATGTGTGTTGAATTTTTTGATAAAAAAATGAACCCAAGGAAAAGGGAAAGGTTTTCTTATATTGACAACTTAATAACCTGGAGCTTTAAGACATTTCAAATATTGCTTCTCCCAATTGAAATCAATTGAAGTCCACACTACTAGATTTATTTTATATATATATATATATATATATATATATAATTTTCTGATTTTTCCCAG